>JAMKCH010048296.1:0-144445 GCA_023653785.1 Ophioderma brevispina
AAGTCTTGAAGTAAGTAGAGAGGAACATGATTGCAGGGGACAAGGTTGGTACGAGTGGATGGGGGTATTATTGAAATAGGTATAGTTGTACTAAAATGCAACCAAACTTTGGCCATATCCTAAGGTGCAAATATATAGTTTCACTAATCTGAGGCTGTAGTAATAGTTATATGGCAAAAAATATCAACAGGCCACCGGTGATAAAAAAGTTCAAGCGCTCCGATTGTTTTTATAATGATCCTTAATTCTTCATATGCAAGGACCACGTAATATAATGCACTCCTTTCACCATTTGGTTAAAAATACCGTACTTAGAAGTCAAAATGTAACCATGATGATATATCCTTTTAATTCATTAATCCTAATTTAATAATAAAAGGGCAAATAAGAGCAAATGTACATTTTAAGACAAACAATTTGAGATATTTTTATGAAAATGGGAGCAATCTATACAATTTACCCGAGGATGACCTCGGACTCCCCCCCCCCCCCCCCCCCCCCCCCCCCCCCCCCCCCCCCCCTATGACGCCTAAATCATAAAACTAAGACCAATCTATAGTACAAGCTATGCCTTTTTAATCATCATGGATGATGAATACGTTGATTTAGGTGTCAAAACAATTAGACCTGTTTGACTTTCCAAACATTATTCAAACCTCCTCCCATTTTTTACATATTACAATTTTTTTCCAGACTTGTAATACATTTTTCAGTGATGTTTGAGAAATGTGATAACACAAATCTGTATTCTCATTGCATTTGGACAAATAATTAAAAAATATCATATGAGTGGTAATTTTGACAATATACCATTTTAAAGTGAATAGTGTTTTGGAATCACTCTGTAGATTAATATTTAATCGGCCAAGAAAGTTGTTTTGACCAAAAAACAATTGCAAACAGATTACAAATTCTACAGTTATTTGAGTTTAATTTCTTTCAAAAAATGTAAAGACCCAAAGGGTTGCATTTTTGAATGCGTAACAAAGGAGGAATCTTCCGCTTTAACGAAGCATCGTGTCATTGGTGCGTCTAAATTTCAAGGTTTAGATCTAGAAAATAGAAAACACATAATTGCTGTGAGCATAGCACGTAATTCCTCATTCGTATGTTCTAAGACTCAGACATGAGGACTTCCAGAGAGAGCGCCCTCGTATTTTTCAAACCCATCTTTTTGCATATTAGAATGCTTACCCAGTATTAGATCCACCTGAAGTGAATAAGCCGATACGCCAAGCAGAAAATTTTTTTATATCGTCGGGTTCACACGGCTCAATATTGGGCCCGTGCTTTTCATCATTTATATGAATTGACATTGCCTCTGTTTACAACTCACTCAAACTTATACTTTTGCCGATGATACAAATATCTCTCTCTCAGATCCCAACTTAGACTCACTTTTCGCTAAAAACCAATACGGAGCTTACTAAAATTACTGATGGTTTCGTGCAAATAAATTGTCTCTTATATTTCAAAAACAACTTATGATATTTTCAATCACAATGCAACAATAAAAAAATAGGTTATCATCGACAATCAGCCTATCTCACAAGTTCATAGTACCAAATTCCTTGGCGTTATTATTGACGATAAACTAACAGTGGAACGAACACAATCAACATGTAATCAAATACTTGTTCTCATGCATTTGGTACCATCTACGAGCACAGCACCACAATCCACCCACTGTATCTTAGACCTATACGACACTATTGTGCTTCCTCATTTTACTTATTGGACATATATGGCATCTAACTATCAGTCTAGACTCATTCAACTTAATACTACTCAAAATGGGTCATTCGTACCATAACAAACTCACCCTACAGGGCTCACATACTCCCCCTTATTTAATTCTACTAATATACCCTAAAAATAACTGACATTAACAAACTACCAACATCCACTCTTTATGGGCATGACATTTCATCATAATAACTTTGCGCGTTAAACTTACTAATTATTTCATGACAAATAGACAATTCCATAATTAATAATACTAGACAGCTGGTCCAATTTCATCTTCCTCTACCAAAACTACCAAGAAAAACACTATATTCAGTACCACGGTTGCCTAAAACTTGAATGACTTCCAAATTTCAATCTATCATATTGATAATAAAAACTTCTTCAATCACCTCTGAACATATACCGCATTGACCTTTATAAGATATAATCTCTTCCTTCCTGCTTAAATCATCACTTTTCATTCATCACCCCTCACTTCGTTCCTCCCTCTTCTCTGATTTCAGCCTCATACATCCTTTTTTTCTTTTAACTCTCATATCCCAGTGCAGTTCCTCTTGAGCAAAATCTATTGAGTATCAGATTTTATCACCTTCTTTTCGTTTCTTTCACTTTTTTTTTTGTCGTTGCTGTTGTCTTTATGTTTTTGTTTTCTGGTTAATCGTACTACTTATATCACACAATATCCACTATGGTAATTTATTTTTTTTTATGTGGCATCGCCCTCAAATTTATGTTCTCAAATATATTGTACATTTTCTTAATCGGGCATGGTTGCAGTATACCCTTCGCCCCGCCCCCATATTACGTTGCACGTTTCTATTGATTAAAATTATAGACTGTGATGGTGGCGGGTGCTCTGGGGATGTAGTGCAATTTTTCGCCTTATCAGGCAATAATATCGTACTTTTATATATGATTGATTCAAACTTTTCTTGTTACATATTTTTATAATTTCGTTTAAAAGGGCTACCGACGTAAATAAGCCCTTCGGGGTTGTCTATCGGTAGTTAGCACATGTATGATATATGTTTCATTATGTATTTTTTTGGATATTTGCTAAATAAAATTGAACCTGAACTTGAAAGTTATGTATTAATAAGATGATGATTAGTAGTTTCTGTGGTGCACGACATAAATCAAAGCTATGCGTTTCCTATGGGGACGTTAGCATCGCAGCAAGTTCCAAAAACAAGTTTGTGCGGGTTTCTTTCGTGCTTGTTTGTCCCATAAAACCATCGAAACGTTCTCGGTAGTGGTCTACAACCGATCAAGTGCACGTGGAGAGAAATTTATATCCTTGAAAAAATCTACTACTTGTACTTTAACTCACTTCCCCTATTATCTGTCATATTCCTTGATTTCATTGTGTCTAATTTTTTAAAGTAAAATCGGCTCTGGTTGTTAATAAGCGATTCAAAACAAACCGCAAGGTTATTGTTAGCGCCATTACCTGAAATCGTCAATATGCACGATGAATCTCGCATGCACATGGAAAATGTTTAATAAACACGTGGAAATGTCGGGAACTTGTACTAAGCTGTGACTAATGTGTACAAAGCTTAATACTTGTGTTCAATGCAATGTCATACTTGAGTCCACAAAGTAGTGAAAGGTAATGTCTTGACAACGTTAGATTACTTCGCGACATAATAATAATTAATAATAAGAGTAATAATAAAGAAGAACATACGTTTGTGAGACATTTTAATAATTCATTAGCTTATAATGAGTTCTTTTGTTATTTAAATTAATATTAATATCCTTGACGATAAACCTGCAATACAAAGGGATACTTTGGAGACACCGAAATGTTCCCTAACGTAAGTAATGAGGTGAAAACAAAACAAAATTTCATTCTAGTAATAAAATTGCATTTATATGGCGCTTTATAGCACGCAGGCACCTTACAAAGCAAACCTTCGCGTAACATCAGAAAAGGATAGCCTGGTGCCATCAGCATTACTGCTAAAACACAATTGTTCAAATTGACACCATTCCAGTGAGGATAAACAATGCAAGTTCTGTTTAATGAGCCAGGAAGGACGATTGTCCATAGTCTTGTCTTGTTGGACATTTGGCAAATTATTTCAGCAACTTCAGAGTCCTAGAGTGCTTTAAAACCTGCAAAGGCACATTAGCATTTGCAATCCCTATACCTGAAGAGATTCAGCACTGACAGTCATCTTCTCAACCTTACATACACTTTGACCACTACCTTATGTCACAAAGTAAGCTAAAGTCGTGACATCGTTAGGTTGTTTCGTGACATATATTCGCATAACGGTTGCAATAGCATACGCCTATGCTTTGTTACAAGTGATACAAGTTGATGACATATAATGATAGATACAGCTTACATAACCTTTTACGATGGTCAGGGTTTGACCGGGTGATGTATCTTTTCTGTTGCACGATTATGGGCAGTCGGTATTTGTTTCATATCATGATTTACTGGTTTTATTTCAAGCCATGTGATAGTAAACTATCACATGACTCAAATCACTATATTCATGCTATAATATTTGTCCATTTCTTGTTTACTTTGCCCTTTGGGTATCTTATAGTCATTTCAACCCTACTCTGATAATATATATTTTTTTCATTCAAGTACTCAAGTCCTATCTTTTGTTGTATTGGTTGTAGTTGTTATTGTTTTGTTATTGTATAAGGCACCACGCCTACACGCTATGCGTTTTGTGGTGGCTTTATCATACACTTATGTATAATTTATCGTTTGATCTACATGCTATTATTTCGTTGTTGTGTATAATGAATAAACTTGAACTTGAACGATGTAATATTGGGATATTTTGTCACAAACGTTTACGATGAACACGTATCTCTAAGTCCAAAAATGTTAACTTGTCTGCGTGTCAGCCGTTTGGTGTATGTGTACATATGTAAAGATTTTGCCAACGGGCGAATTACATTGACATGAATATTTTTCTTTACCTTCATTTTCCCGCTGGTCATTTAACTGTGCGCCAAGTGCTTGAATTTTAGAGTTTATCTCTCGCGAATTACCCTTGGCGAGAAGAAGTTTAATATCATCTTGCACGGATTTGGCTTGCTCCGGGTCAGATACGTCTATTGTACCATTTGGCAGCACCTAAAAAGAGAAGCAACGTATAATTTATTTAATTTTTGGTATAATCGCATCGATATTGAAATTAATTTTTTTTTGGCTTGGTATACAATTTATTTTTATGTCCTCTTTCATGCCTTTGATAGTATAGTCATGGACAGAATAAGGCGACCAATTGCGCGTATGTCAATCAGCGCGGCGCGGACTGTGATTGGTTTGAATGTGTAGTATGGGCGGGGCATGTTCGAACAAAATATGATTTGAAATGTCATAAAATGCCCTATTTGATTCGGGTTTTCGACTAACGGGCACAATAATTCCCGCAAGTAAACTTTATGTTTTAATAAGCTTTCAATGTTCACAGATTATTACGTCAGACGCGCAATTGGTCGCCTTATTCTGTCCCTGACTATAGTATTTTCATGGTGGCTAGAGCTTTATAGATATAATGAATGTCACTTTTTAACAGGCACATAAAAGGGGGCTAGCGTGAAGTGATTCAACTACACTACAAAAACAGTGTTTAGAAATGTAGTGCAAATTAGTGTTTAGGTATTAAACATATCAAATCTCTAAACACTTGGTGTCAAATGTCTAAACACCTAATGTCAAATGCCTAAACATTTTAAAAATTTAAACATGTTTAGATATTAGGTGTTTGAATATTAAACAGATATTTCAAAATGTTTAGAAACGTGGTGCAAAATAGTGTTTAGAAATGCGCTTAATTGCTAATCACTGTTTTGCAGTGTAGTCGTCAATAATAATAATAATTTGGCTGTAAGGTGCAATGTAAAATGACTTGATTTGCAGATATCATCATGGCCCAAATCTGTGGTTTGATACGTAGAAAACAAAATTCCTATAGGCCTATAAACACGTACGAAGATTAACACTTACATAAGGTTAAATGTCATTGCATAACGATCGCATTGTTTAGTGTAGAGCACAAAACAATAACACAAATTTGCCCCATTCTCCATAAAATAGTTTATTATCCTAATCCTATACACCTCTAAAACACATTTGGAAAGAAGTGTGTAAGGGACAAAATCAATACTCAACCGGCGGGCGTTCCGGTTCTGCCCGGTTCCAGGCGGTTCATTTGATCCGCTCAATCTTCTGAATCCTTTAATCCGATTAAGTAATTCAGCAAAGTCAATGAATTAATTGAACCGCGCGGAAGCGGGCAGAACCGGAAAACGCCCGCCAGTTGAGTATTGAATTCATCCCTAACGCGCACGTAAGTCAGGTTGCAGAAATGTCAAACCTCTTTAACCACCGCAGAAATAACGAAATAAAAATGGTTTGAAACAAACAACCCTTTGCTGATGTTGTTGTATGTACAATCTTATCCTACCTCTATTTCATCGATTTTGTACGTAGTAATGGCGCCAAGCTTGTCGAAGATTTGTACCATGAGATCCATGCGATAGTCGATGCTGACAGTACCAGCTGGTGGCTTGATCGTCACCACATTACCAGAAGACCTCATAATCGGCAGGTTAATTGGTATGTAGAAGTCTTTACGTTCAACTGCAGGTATGTTACAAAAGCAAATTATATGCTGATAAATGCGGGAAAAAGTTTCTTCGTATGAGCGCTTTAAAAAATAATTAAATGAATAAAGAAGGGACACCATGTTGCTTGTAGGGAAAATTACTACTCAACTGGGTTTCTTCAACATTATTTGCAGCACATGCTTTGTTCACATCACTCAGCATTAACACTCCCTACGATATAATCACTAAACAAAAAGAGCCACACAAAATATCAAGAAATACACTCCAGCAGGAGCTATGAGATAGCACCCTAAATGGTATGTTATGATACGATGTAACCATTGCATACTCTCTGCTGGTTGAAGTGGAGAGTGACATCACTCAGCATTAACACTCCCTGTTAGTTGCAGCTTACTACAGAAGGGCATTCCTTGTTACAACTTCATACATATACAGTTATTTTATATAATGATGATGTGAACATTGGCAGCATTATTCAAAAGTTAATGAACCATTGAAATATCCAGTCTTATTTGAAAGAGTGTTAACCTGTCGATTCCTTGTACAAATTAGCCAAACCTGTAGTCAGTTTCGATAAGAGTAAACCCATGACTATCCCAAGCACTCAGTTTCAAGAGATATGTTTAATCGCTGTATCGCTGTTGGGTATTTCTTTGAGGACTTACTGCTCGAAATAAATGTACATTATTTGGGCCGAAGTTAATAATATGATTGAAAATTTCCACGCGAATCATATGAGATATGAACTCTGATAATCATCCAAATTACTAAATTTATGCAAATATTGTAAAGCTGCAATACGAAATATTTCCTAATTTCGTATAATCAAGTGAACATAAATATTTGAGGAAGGGGGTCTCTTTACTTTTTCAAAGAGTATTTAATTAAAGCAATATGAGAAAGTTTACACTTTGCCGAAAGGTCGTTTCTTATGGTACCTCTACAAATAGAAACACCTAGACTCCTAGAAACAACCAAAGGTGGGGTGGGTGGAGGTAAGAAGGAAATCCCTCCCAATTAATAGTTACATCAGTACACACATATCAGCCGATTGTCACTCACAAGTCTGCTTTACATGTAGGCAGCATTTGGCTATATTCGACTTGATACAATGACACGACTGGGGCTACGACGCAAATTGTTTAACTAAACGGTTTAATAGAGACAAGATATTCCACTGCAGAAATTGCATTTTTAAAGCTCTATTCAAAATCCTACATTGACACCGAAAATGGGAAATTGAGATAAAAGGACGCATAAAACTAATCTTGTTTGCTTGAATTTGCCAGAATAATTCACGGTTTTAGAGTTTAAAGTAAGTAATAAATTGTCGTTGCGGTATAATTTATATCATGTGAATTTGCACATTTTATTTTTGCACAAAATGTAGGTATGTTCCATATACAATGAGAGTGTCTAGCCTTTGTTATTCTCTCATGTTTGATGTGGTTTATTCCATAATTCATGACTCGGCGTTACCAAAGACTAATAGTGTTTCTAGAATATTAATCCACAATGCATTCCAGCCTTTGCTGCCTCCCAGTAATCTTGGACTCCTGTAATGGGTAGGGTAGAAACTCTTGGGAATTATTGACGATCACACAAAAAGCTTCTTCTTGTGATCAAAGTCCAAGATGATTACCAGGGAAGCAGCAAAAATGCGCAATGCATTGTGGTTGGCGTGATGTCACTACCGTAATATTTGATGAGTTCTATGCCATTGCTATCCCTCCAGTCTACGCAGCTAACATCTAGAGTCTCTCCTGATATAATCGACGTCTTAAGATTCGTAATGCTACAGGAACCGCCGTGAGGAGGCTGGTTCGGTTCCATCAGTATATGACTTTTGCCTGCATAGCCATCTTCATTGGTCACTAGTGTGTTGAATTCGTACGCCGTTGCGTTAGGGAAAATGGCAAATACCTCTTTCCCGAGCCACAAGCTGCCGGTGTCCAATCCTTTACAAAATAAAACATTTTATATCAGGCGTTTGAAATTTACTTTCCTTAAAAAAAACTACAAGAGTAATAATAAATATATCACTTGGATCAAAAACGGGCAATATTTGTTTATTTTCGAATTGGGTATTATATGCACACAAAACACACTGTTGCCCATAAAGTTGGAATAAAATATTTGTTACCACTTTTTATGGAATGATTCTTACAGTGCGAGTTATTAATGGTATATAGGGTGTATATCGCCACACTATTTGATTGATCAGTTTCTTTCGAACATATCGCCATGAACTTAGTCCACAACTAACCCTTTATGAACTGTATCCTTAGCCTGAAAGGAAAAGGGGGTATTTGAACAGCAGATTTTGTTACAAATTTCCACATCAGTCAGTTTTACAGATAACACGTTTTTGGGTGATTTCATACATCCAAATGTACAATAGTACTGTTTTAAATGTCAATCAGTCACTACTATCGAGTATGGCCACCCCTGGCATGAATCAGTGCGTCAAGACGTCACGGCATACTGTCCACAAGGTTGTTCATGATATCAATGCGTAGAGCGTCCCGCGCATCGGTCAGAGCCTGAGCTAACTCCTGTAGAATTTGAGGAAGATTGTCCCTGTCATTGATGACTCAGCCTAAGGCATGCCAGGCATGCTCGATAGGGTTCATATCAGGGGAGCAAGTAGGCCATGGTATCTGCTCCTCCCACCTCTGCCTCAAGAAATTGTCTCACTACAGCGGCCCTGTGCGGCGGGGCGTTGTCGTCTTGCAGCCGAAAATTGTTTGCATAAACCCTTCTTGCATGTGGCAGGCAGTGGTTTTCCAGAATGTCCGGGTACATGATGGCGTTCATGTTTCCATCTGGCACCACCTGTGACGTTTTCCCTCCAAAATGAATACCGGTGTAGAAGTAATTATAGTCTGGCGTACTCATAGTCCGGGAACAATGGTGAACAATAGGGCGATCGATTCAGTTGACTCTTTACGCAACATTAGTTTCACGCTTTATTCCCTTATAGTCTATGGAGCCCCGGACTGTGGCTCCCGCCGGACTATATCTGCTTTCACACCGGCCCATATCATCACTGAGCCGCCACCACCTTGAGTCGATTCCTGAATACAATCATCTCGAGGTTCTTACCACGTAATCGACGAACACTTTGTCTTCCATCTTGATGGTCAAGGATGAAGCGGCTCTCGTCCATAAAGACAACATGTCGCCACTGTCCGAGCTCTAATCTTCTGTGCTCCCCAGCCAAACGAGCGAAATCGAGCAACTCTGTGGTGAACGATTAGGCGTGGACATTTGGTCATTCGTCTTGCTCGATAACCATGTTGAAGCAATCTCCGATTTACAGTTTGGCGGAAAACGGTGATTCCATAGTGTATTCTCCACAAACGACGAAGACGGCTCGTTGGCATTTTCCGGGCACGACGGCATAGATTTAGCAGTTGGCGATCATCTCGTCTGGTAGTCAATTGTGGTCGTCCTGGAGATTTTCGTGGCCTCAAATGACCCCACCTCTCGATGATGTTTGAGGATTTTACAGACCGTACTGATGTCTGAGGATTTTACATACCATACTCTGCGATATCCCAAGGAAATCAGCGACTTTGGCTTGATTGTACCCTTCCCGTCGGAGTGCAAGCACTCTTCGGCATATTGACAATGCCGTTGGACGAGGCATAACTTAGGGAACCTCTGTGTCAGTTTTTGTTTTAAGAACCAACTCTGAAAAACGTAGACTCGTTGCACACAGGCTTGGAGCAGGGAAAAACAAATAACAGACGTCTGGCCTTTTATAGCTCCCAACAAAGGCTTGTTAACGTAATTCAAAATTATCACTTAACCTGGGTATTGGGGACTCATTATGTAATCATTCGCCTACTCTAATATGATTTAGGCATTCAAATATAAACACGTTTTAAGACTGGGTCTGAAAAAAATATTCCAACTTATGGGCAACAGTGTAATTTCAGAGATATTTAAAGACAAGAATTGCATAAAATGTCATACAGAGAAGTTGAAGTCAGTCACATTGTACAGGATTTTTATTCAGTGGCGGGTTTTTAGTGTGCAAACGGGCAGTACTCATTTGTTGTCTATATCTTATATGAGATTACTTGTTATATGAGTGTTTATTTTGTTCTCTAAATATCTCACCAGTGGCGTGCTGTTCCCATCCACTTAATTCATATCGAATATTCCCGACATACACTGTTATACTCCACTCTATCGTAACGTTGCCATCGCAACCCTTGGTGCACCCAGCTTTAAGACGCATGTCAGATGTAGGATTAAACGTGATAGACCCATATCCAGTCTGAAACAAAGTACCTTCGCTACAGCTAAACAGGGAGAAAGAAATAAAATCATTCGTACAGTGTAAAGTTCACCTTTGATGTGGTGAAAAAGTTGCGGAGGTTGCCCTTTCGAGTCCGGCCTAGCGCACGGGAAAATTTAAAGGACCATGGCCCGGATCGAAAATAGCACGTCCTCGCAGAACACCAGATTTTACCGGTAGAATATAAATGTTGAAAATTTGGTTCATTTACCCTATGAAATCTTAAGGCTAGGCAGGTTTGGTTTGGAACGTATGAGCGAAAATGTACTCCCGTTTTGGTCGACCAATAATAATTTTACACAGTACCCTACGGGGCGTACAAATCACGTTTTATGCTCGCACATCAAAAAGGATGAAATATAATGGCGCAAAACTTTACAGGGTTTTGGGGTGGAAGGTCATTTTCTCAAGATGAAAAAACTTCTATATACTTTTAAATCGGCCGTCCCCCTTTAATAGCATAAAAATCATTTCTTGTCTACCTGGAAAAGTAATCAATTTCAGAAAAATTTACTGGTTCGAATCCGCGTGAAACTTTCTTTAATTTAATTATATTTTTTGGGGATAATATAAGAATCAAATTTAGTTGCGTAATTATGGTCCAAACTTCTTTTCACTAAACTATATAATGAACCCTCCTTAAGTATGAACGTTGGCCAATTCCGGTACTTGATATTGGCAGCCTGCTGTGTTTGCTGCTGGCATTGAAGCGTGATTGTGTGCAAAGGACAGAATGATAAATGTCTTATGAATTACCTGACAGTGGTTGGGGGTAGTCGCCCTCTTTGACGGTGAATGTCAGTGGGCTAGCCTTCCATCCGTATTTATTAACGACAACCATATCACATGTGTATATTGACCGATTCTGACGTACGCAGTCAAGTGGCCCTCTGTGTGATCTATATATCCAGGCCTGTGTTCAAAATTGTTGTAGGATACGAAATTCTTACATAAACAAGGACATTATGAAAGTTCATCTCTACGTATTGGTAAAATCCATATATCCCTAACGTCAATAGAGGAAAACTATGACAATCACCGCAAAAGTGAGGTAGCGGTATATTTATTGTCAGATCTAGGAGCAATTTCCCGTACTAACCCAAGGCAGGGGTCCGCTCCGTGGGTTTAGAAGGTTTAAGTGACGTTAGGGATAGTGGTGAGGTTAACTTTCAGATGGTGATGATGATTTTCAGATGGTACTGCATCCTTCATCAGCGAGTGATTAACTGTATCAGGTCGCGACCTTTTCGACCTTTGCCCTGATAACAGACTTATAGACTCCTTGAATTTTGAACCGTACGGTCTCGTCAAGAACAGGACAGCACTCTTGGTGATAGGACTAGTTATCTACTGACCAGATTGATAAGATGTGTGAAGCTTGTCTAAAAGTATTTTGTTTATAATGGAGAATATTACGAACAGCTCCACGGTCCGGCTATTGGCCTTCCACTTTCTCCTATATTGTGTGACAATTACATGGTATGCCGCGAGTAATCGAGACAACGCCGCACCCGTCATTGTGGTGGCATCGCTATGTAGATGAAACCCTGGACAGGATATTAAATTTACCACTGAAGGAGAAGAAAGTAACTCGCTAGCCTTTCTTGACACACTCGAAGTTATAAATCTGGCAGATCCATCTAAGTCCAATTTTTCCGAAAAAGCGCAGTGAGATCAATACCTAAATTTCACCTCTAACCACCCCATTGATCAGAAACTTGGAGTAGTTCGAACATTGTATCAACGAGGTGACACCGTCACTCATCACCTGGACCGCAAGGAGGAGAAATCATGTAAATTGTGCTTTAGCCAAATGTGGCTACCTAGAGTGGATACTTGAAAAGGTAACTCAACCAAAGACTCACAAAACGAGCGGATCGGGAGATAAATCCTCAATCAAAGGTCACGCTGTCCTTCCTTTTTCGTCTATTACATTCCATGTCAGGGCGAAACAGTTTCCGGACAGTGCAAAGAAGTATATATTGGTGAAACGGAACGCTTCAAAGAAAACAGGAGGCCCAGTACTACAACAACATCATAGAGTCATAGAGTCAAAGTACTGGACATAGAAGCTCATCGACAATAGGCGTCAAGGAAGCGACCCACTTTAAAGCCAACAAACCATCTCTCAACAAGCACCGTGGCCGGTTCAAACTTCCAGGATTATATGATTAGGTTATCGAGTCAAAGGTGAAAAAGATCACGACTTCATACGGTCAATCACTCGCTGACAATGGATGGAGTACCATCTGAAAATCCCGAGGTAGGAATCTATACTTTTTGTGTTTGGAACAAAAGTTAAACTTATATATATAAACAAGGACATTTACAGAAATGTGGATAGGAATGTCCCAAGTGGTATGTTCTCACAAACACGGACTGAAAATCTCAATCCAAAAACATAAATAAAACAAAAACAAACAACAACAACAGCAGCAGCAACAATGAAAACAAAAGAAACAGAAAGGAGCAACAAACAAGAAGAAAACAGAAACATCGGTACTAAGATGTATACGATTGCAAGATTTATTGGATGGTTGACGTTAAGGTTTCACACCGTAAAATAAAATTCCCATTCGTTCATGTACAAAACGGGCGAGATGAAAACGTAATTTTCTCCTCAATGGAACATCTCGGACCTTAAAGCTAACTTTCTCCTTGAAGATATCATATCTCCTACCCGATCAATCATGGAATTAGGGTAGTTATCCCCAAAATGTTCGAGCTACTGGACCGCGAAGACTAGAATGCACCGTGGACCCTGGCGGTCAGAGCACTTTTTCAGTTAGGTGTTTCCCTGTAAGAATACGGTTAAAATTGGTTTGTCGGATCAAAATAACGTATCAATGTCAACCTTTTTTGATATCCTACAGATTTTATACTTAATATTGATAGCAACCATGATTTGCAACCCAGATCTCGTCATTTCTCGCAGTTTTTAGGGTACACTTAGGCACATCATTTGCAGCTGGGGCTGGACTTACCTCTGTTTCTACTGTTATTTACTGGTGTGAATCCTTAAAAGATTAAACAACAGAAGAGTGACGCAACATCTCGAACAACTAAGCAAAGAGAACAAGTATATACCTTCGAAAATGAATCTTTAGCAGAACTATTTCTTTAAAACTATGGACAATTGATCCGAACCTGTGCATAGTTGTTTTACCTGTAGAATAACACCCGCCTTTGTCATCGATGACACTTTCACCATCAGCAGGTATTTCGATGGTGTTTCATCGAAGTTCATGAAGTCATCGAGAGTAAACTATCTAAATCGGAGAGGAAGCAGAAGTATTTGAAAGTTGCCGTATCAAATCCCTGTATAAAGAGTCAACATAGCAGACAGGTGATGTGATCTATTTTACCATTACCCTCAAAATACAATTTCAATGGGGCCGATATCCTGGTATTCCACTTCAAAGTAAAAGTCTGTGAATTACACCAGCACCTAACAGAACTTTAATCCTATTCCAGCATTATTGAGGATAATACACAACTTTATACAAGCTTATTTTATAGTAATTGTTGAAAAAAACCTTATTTTACCAAGTTTTATAGGACAAAGGGTTTGCCCTCAAGAAAAGAATAAAACGGAGGGTATACTTTACTTCCAAGCTATCCAAGTAAGATTTTTTTGTTTTTTTTTTTAACTTCCAAAGGTAAATTTCACTAATGTTAGAAACGGAGATTCACCCATAGAGTGGCCCTAATCGCTAAATGCCAAGAGGAATTTCACTCTTTTTAGATTAATTTGTGAACACTATATTTGTTCGTAAGAGTTTGTGTATTCCTGGTGAATTTTGTTCTAAAGTTGATCAGATTTCAAGATGATATTGAAATTGACGTTAAATCTTTAAAATTCCTGTTAGAAACCGGACAGAAGGACGAACCGAATCAATCGGTGGGCAAACTATACCTTCGACAGTTTTTTAAGGGTATGTGATTCTGTATGTCCTTTATGACCTTACGATTTACTTCATCTAAAAAGTTCAAAATATCAAGCAAGACGGTGTAATCATACTGCTAAATAAGGGCATTTCTGCACGTGGCGAACTTTACTGTTAGTTAAAACAATATCAACATTATTGCTTACGTGATCTTGGTCTTCTGCCAAGATTGGGTCAGTAGAATTTTCCTGGTTGGAGCAGTAATTTATCTCCAATCCTACCATGTGCTAGTAGTCTGCCCTTCTATCAACCGGATAATCAAAGGTGCAGCCTCAATCGCCACATATTGCGATATACTGTTGGTTAATTCCACGTCATTAGTGCTTTCTGTATCCAGGGTCATAAAGAATTGACTTATAACGCCTGTTGGTAACAGAGAGGAGGAATGCGCTATTGCAGTCTTATCGCAATCTGGCGATATACGGGTTGGATGGTGAACTGTCATCCAGATAAGCTTGACTTTCAGGAATACCTGTTTAGTGCTAGGGTTTAACAGACTCAACTTTCATATCTTTTTGTTGCAACTACAACAACAAGCAAGATCTGTGACGACTTCTAAGCGAATATCCTGAGATCTCGTAGGTATTTCTTTGGTATTCCGGTATCGGTGATTTGTCCACTGTGAGAAAGTGGTACTAGTGCCATAAGGTCCAATTACAAACAACGCGTGAACGAACTCTACGGACGAAACTCTGTTGAGCCCTTTGTCTTCATTTTGTAACTTCCATTTATTCGGTGTAGATGTGGGTCAGAATAAATGGTCCATTAGGTATTAAATTGCCACAACGAAGCGGTCGTACATGCTGTCCGGAGCACGCCCTTGGTTTCCATAAAAAGCGAGGGTAGTTCCATCACCGAGATCGTCCACCATGAGACACGAATCCGTTCCGGTCCCTGTCAGACACTACTTCTACCTCAAACTGCTTAGCTTCGCCACGCAGCGGCATGATTTAGTTCCTTCACTGATATGTCCCTTGATGTTGTCTTCTATGGTTATGGTAAATGAGTCAGAAGCTGGTGGAGTCGTGATACCATTGGATGCACGTACTTCTATTACGAATTTCCGGCCTAGGTAAGTATAAAAGCAACCAATCGAAAAAGAAATATCTGAGGCACTTGTGATAATAAGAACTCAGAATCGACATACATCGTTTCTCAATATACTTAATAAGACTATTTCATACCATGCTGTTAAATTACAATCAAGGACCAATAAATGAAGATGATTTTAATATTGGAATAGTAACTGCTATCAAATGACCTCTGGTGAAGTTTGGCAACTTAGCTGTTGCGATGAAGAATCATAATTAACAGTAACTTACAGCGGTTTTATTTGTGTGTGAGTCTGCATCCGCTGCTGTTGTCGCATGATGTGGTTTGCCCACAGGGTCCGTCAACGTAATCATCGAAGGTAACAGTGATTCCAGTACCTGGTAAAACATTTAACATTTATTCACTGTTCACCATTACTTGGTAAAAAACGTACCTTTAATCCATTTCTCCTATTCTCAAGCTTGGTAATCACATGTGGAATTTCTCCCTCAGATTTTCGTTTTGATACAATGTGGGTAGTACGGTACAGCCATATATGATTGGGTTGTATAGGTATTGATTATCCTTCAATGTCAAGCTTCACGAACTATACAAAACCAATTATAACACTAAACCCAACTCTAACCAATAACTCCAAACGTACCCTAACTCTAACCCTAACCTTAGACTAACCCTAACCCTAAGGCAAAACCCTATCCCCAACCCTAACGCCTCAAACCTTAACTCTCACCCTACCCTAACTCTAACTCTTACCCTAAACCCCAAACCCTAACACCCCTAACCATAACTCTAAACCCTAAACACCGTCAACCCATAATCATAATTCTAAACTCCTAACTCTAACCCTACACCTAATATAACGCGGAATTTCGTAATGACGCTTATGTGAAGGTAGAACCGTGGCGTTTAAAGGCTGGTACGGTTGCTACTCTCATTTCGGCGGCGTGTCCAAAAACACCATAAAAGACACTTTAAGTATCTACATACCGGGTGTTTTAGCTAATGGTGAGTAGTGCCTAAATTACAATGCCACATGTTGAAATTAACATGACTGGATAAACCTGACAACTTAAATCGTCTTAATTATAAAGCGGATTTAGCCCTAAAACTCTTTACCCCTGCATATGTCCGTGTCATTATCTGATTTCCTTAACGCTCTATATCCATAACTTCCTTAACGAATATATATCAATATCCTCTATAAACTAATTATTGACCATATATCGCGTGGTTTCATCGAAAAGCGGGATTATATAACCATAAACAATGAATTCAAACCATCTTGTCTGACCATGCGGCTAGTTAAAAAAATTCGCGCTAGTGTTAACGTGTTATGCGATACGTCGGCCAACTGTTGCGTCATACATGCCATATGAAAGTGGCGCATATTATGAAAGCGTCACGTGAAAAGTGTTGAACCCACTGGTGGCCGTCAATATCGCATGACACATTATACATATCCCATATACACTAATTTCAAATAGCGTGTGGTCAGACAAAATGTTTTACAGGTTCGTGTTCCGATCGCCGTCTTTGGGACACCCTGATTACCCGGAAGTATATCGATTTTTGATATCAATGCTACAGCCGTATTTTTCGCATTGTCGTACTGAAATTTGAGCCTCAAATCCATTTTCTCCATATTATAAACAACAAAAACCGCCGTTTTAGTGGTTAATTCTTAGTACGGTTCTCATTTAACTAACATTTAAATGACACTTTTGAAAAAAATACGAGCGGAACCCTACCTTGGGTTAGGGGAAATTTAATCCTCATCTAAGAAGAAAACAACGCTGCCTCCTTTTTTACGATGATCGTCAGATTTTCCCTAGGGACGTTGAGGATATGAGAAAAAAACGCATTCACCATTCTCTGCTTCAAAAGTAAAAACGACGGGGAATTACAGGAATAAATCAATCCGGTCCGTGCCATTGGCTAGGTCGTCCCTGCTGGCTAATGGAGCCAAATACATGGCTTTCACGGCAAAGCCTACAATGGGAATCTGAACTTGACACACTTGGATTTAAAGCAAAAAAACTGCAACTTTCAATGCAGTGAAACAAAGTGCTGTGGTTGTTGTTGTTGTTGTATTTGCTTTACAGTCAACATACAGATATGAGCCAAAAATCCATTTTTTAATGGACTAATTTGCAGGTTAATAGCAACACGTGATTTTTAGGCTCAAAAGAAAGGTTTGCTCGAATATCACATAGCATTTGTTTGCTGATTAATAACAACGTCTGGTTAATACTAAAACATAGTCATACCTCGATAGATCTTTTTATCTATACCCCAATCCACCAAAAAGGGCTACTATACTACAAACTGTTACTCCCTGCTGTAATCGTCCCGGACCCTAACCTTAGGGTAGCGAGTTTGCGAAGAGAAAGTAATCAAAGTAGACATGTTTGAAAGCGGTTCTGACGAGCTAGTAACATGCAGATAGTAGCACATAGGTGTATTTTGAAGGAATGTAATAAAAAAAAAGCAGTCAGAGAAGCTACAAAAATAAACCGCTTGATGTAGTGAAACAAATTAAAAAGTGAAAGATCTTGCTTTGAATTGAAGTCCCAAGAAGAAATCTTCCCATGTTACTCAACTATCCGATGTGGTAGGGACAAATTCACCTTTTGGAGCATACCAACATTAAGGATCGAACTCAAAGAGGCAAATTTTCGAGGCCCATTTTGTGGATTAATAATAACCATTCCTTGTTTGGTACAACCAAACATAAACCTCTTAGGGGAGAAGTGTATATCACAAATGATGTGCGTGTTTTGTGTATGTATTGAGGATCCTAAGAATTTAAAACAATAGACAAAGAAACACTCCAATAATGGAACTTACTTCACCAACATGGAAATTCTGCGAGCTGACCAAATTGTAAGATCTTGCCAATAAAATGTTCATATACACAGGGAATCGAAACAGATGATCAGCTACCGCAAAATCGACGTCGTTTACCAGACCCGGAAGAGGTCTGCCAGTAGTATTACCGTATGTCCAGAGCTATACTAAGCATCGGAAGGGTACCTAATTTGTTACTAAATTGCCAGGGTGGATTAAGGTAAAACTGGAACGGGATTACTTCCTAAAAGAAAGAAAGATATGAGAAATATCCCAGGTTAAAAACGTTTAGGACCCAGAACTTGGACTCTGATTGTTAGAGTTAAATCCCACCAAACAATGAAATAAATACATGCATATTAAACTTAACTACAATATTTCAAAGTTTTAGAATAACTAAATAATCTGGCACTTTCAGTTGTAGTGCTTAAAGCTAAAACGCTCTGTGATTCTGCATTGAGGTGTGCAACCTGTAACAGAATCTACAAGTGTTGAAAGATTCTCTGTCTAACTACCTTAAAAGCCAACATAAATCTATGCAAGACAAAGGAGGCAATAGGACATTTAATGACACACGCCTCGATTTTCTCGCTGTTGAGATTTTGGTACCGTAAGATTAACCTTTCATCAAGGCATTGCTTTTATTTTTAGTTTGCTTACGCGATTCGGGGAAAACGATATGCTATAGCGCTGTCCTTAGGGACTGTAAATTGAAGCCTTTTTCGCAAAAATGTGCTTGTTTTCTTTATTTTGGGTGATAAATCTTCCCTAACTAACCTGGGAAGTAATTGGACAATCGATGTGACATCGATGACATAATTATGTGAAGGGCGTCGTGTGCATGCAGTGCGACCAAATGCGATAAGTCAGCCTTGTTTTCGGGCGTTCGGCCTTGTTTTTAAAAATAGTGTGGTGACAGAAATATTCGCATATGCGATTAGTTAATACGTTAAATTTACCCTTAAAGATGGGCAACATATACTTGATTGACCATTATAATTGCACGAAGTATGGCCTATGTGGCAAAGATGTATCAACTCTGTCGGCTCTAGCAATCTGTCGCATTTCGCCTTTGGCGATACCCGCTCTGAGGGGGACAAATTTGGAGGGGTCTTTAAAGGTGAAAAGACTTGGACCCGTTTTATTAATTTTAATGAACCAAAATTTCCTCAGATGTAGGTCTCCATGTCTGCATAATAAATAATAATAATAATAAAAAAAATCGGGGATACCACAAATCTTTATTAGACCATCTTATGTGTAAAAGTGAAATTTATAACGATTTTTGATTTGCGTTGCAGGCTTTTAGACTAACAGGTGCTGGTGCTATTTTTTAAGGCATTGGCCCTAATCCTATTTTTTCAATTATCAGAGGATTAAACTAGAGATTCAATTGTAGGTTTCAATTTTATTTATTTTTCTTCGAATGTACATTCAAGATGGTTTTCTAATTAGCGGTACAACATTCTGAGATTTCGTGAGGGAATTTTGAGTTATCGAAATGTGAAATGCAATCATCTCATTCAAAACACTATTCTAAAACCATAGTGTGTGAGTTCAATTACAGTCATGAAATAAATCAAATCTCGATGACAAGGTACCTCAAAGAGATGATAGACGTTTAACGAGAGTAGCATTAATGGTAATGTGCAGAGAAAGGCTTGATTGATAACATTGATATGTTTTAGTGTCTACCGATTGTTTGGCACAGGGATAAACAGGATGAACCGGCGGACTGTTGCTGGGAATGTCGTAAGGTCTTTTCAATAAGTCGCTGTACCATGATGGTTATCTCCTGACTCTCAGTTAATCAACCAAATTACTTCCGGTTAAATTGATGGTCAGACGACCATCCCATGTTGTTAAAGACGTGGGTTATGGTATTCAGCTTCACGAAAGAGGCGCTAGAAATGATCAAATCATTTGTAAATAATCGTATTAGTATAAATATCCTGACATTGTATTAGAAAAGTAAAAATATATTTAAACTAAAAACAAAGCCAGAATTCTTTTACACATGCTGTTCTGACCGGTTGATGAGTGCTATATGTGTGGCAAATTACTGCAGTTTACAAAATCACTAATTTATTATATAAATGTGAAATCTAATTCATTTTAGTGAAAAAAGTATCCCAATTAATAATAATAATAATAATAAACGGATTTATAAAGCGCCTTCCAAAGTAAGAACAAAGCGCTGTACATAATCAAACCTACAAATAAGCAGGGTACATAATACAATGATAAATATTACAAAGTAACAATAAAAACACAAATTAATTATTAAACAAATACTTAAAAATATTAATCCTTAGGGAAAAGTATGTTTTTAAACCTCTTAAAAGATTGTAAATTTGGGCTATACGAATATTTTGGGAAGATTGTTCCATAATCTAGGACCAAGAACATTAAAGGACCGCACCAAAAGATTTGCGCGTCTTGGGAATGGCAAGACGATCACAAATAAGGGCAAGGTACATAATACAATGATAAAGATTCAAAAAGTAACAATATAAAAACACAAATTAATATTAAAAAACACATACTTAAAAATATTAATCCTAGGGAAAAGGTATGTTTTAAACTTCTTTAAAAGATTGTACATTTGGGATATTACGAATATTTTTGGGAAGATTTGTTCCATAATCTAGGCCAAGAAAATTAACTGACCTGTCACCAAAAGATTTGCGCGTCTTGGGAATGGCAAGACGAGTGTTGTCCTGAGTAGATCTAAGCCCAGGACGGCCACAACTATATCTATGAATGAGATTAGTAAGTAAAATGGTGACAAGCAATGGTAACAATTGTACACTGCACCAAGATCTCTTAAACTCAATCTCTCCGCTGCGACAGGTAACCAATGCAGTTTGCGAATACGCGGGGATGCACTTACGTCTCCCGACCTGGTATAATAAGTTCGCTGCGCGATTTTGTAGTTTGAAAGACGCTTCACATCAGGAGAGGGAACACCCGCTAGCAAAGATTACCATGTCCAGTCGGAAGGATCAAAGAGTCTCATATGCAAGGTGCACAAGTGGAACGGTCAATATAACGACGGATTCTATTAAGATACGCAGATGGAAATTAAACTTTTGCAAAGGAGCTAATATGGCTTAATAGTTAATGATATCAAAAATAATACCCAAATTTTTAATAGAGACAGAAGGAGTTATCACAGAGCGCACCGATTTTTAAACTGAGGCAGATATAGCATTGGCAGCGGGGAGACGAAACCGGGAAGAACTCGGTCTAGAGTCATTAAGCTTTAACTTATTAACAAGCATCCATGATCTAATTTCTGCAATGCAGTTGAAAGTCTAGTTAGCAGCAGGCCAGAGATCCTCAGAGTTGGTAAACCAATATAAGTGGCGTTCATTGCATTACACATGAAGCAACCTGAAAACGTTGATGTACCAGTTACAGGTTGTGAATATGAGGTTTTGAATATGCAATTATACGAGATTGATTAAAATTGCAAATAATAAAATTCTTTTAATATTTCAAAGGTATATAATTAGACGGAAGAGAAAGGATGTTCTTCAACAGCCAAGTAGCGTAAATGTAACGGGTTAAAATTCATACTATCAAAACAACGACGTATTGAAAAATCTCACTTGTCGGAATGCCAGCGTCTGTGGTACCGTCACCCCAGTCTATGGTATAGTTGACTGGATTACCAGATGACACCCTTGCCATCAAGGATTGCATCATCGCAAATACTATCAGAGTTGGGGTATTTCTATGGTCAGGTCTGTAGGAAAAAGAACAATTAAACATTTTAAAGTTTTTTCTTTAATTAAATTTGTTTGCAGAAGAATAAGGTTATTATCTAATCTAACAATTCAAGAATGTGTTCAAACTGTCCAACAAGTTGTATACACTGACCGCATGATATGGCAAAATAGTCCTACAAGGCAAATAGTAGAATGCCATAATAAATGTGAATATAAGGCACACAAAACACAACAAGGACCAATAGGTAGGGGCTAGAGGACAATGTTCAAATAAGCTGTAATTAACAGGGATGCCGTTTTATCAGTGCCTCGTTTCTGGTTATCGAAGGCAATGTTCTATTTTTGCCACTGGGACTGCGGTGTTTCTAAAAGTACGAGTATTAGCTTTGCAATCGTGGTAAGAGATCAAAGTGAGGTCCAAATTACTCCGCAAAATGAAATGGAAACTTACTCGAAGTGGGTTGGGAACGGTTTCCTTTTTTACCGTCCACATAATCATTCCACATGCAAAAGTAAATTACTCGCCAATGACAGTTCCTCTTTCATCACATCTTTCACATAACACTTTACACTTTTTTACAATATCCTACCTAACACCGGACCTTTGTACGCCAACTCTAGTCCATACTATAAATGGTGAAGTCGTCAGGGGATTTGTAAGTCCTGCTTCAATACGGAAATCTCCGTAGGAATCAAATGCTAGTTCAAATAACTCACTGTGCCTAGATGTTATAGCTTTACATGATGTAGTTAGTCTCTCCCCTCCCCCGGACCCACTCTGACAATAGTCAATACACTGCCTTCGTTACCCGCAACCGAAGCATACTCCCCAAATTTCGACGGATCCACCACCACAATGGTCGTGTCCCTCATAACCTACGCGAGCCTCCATGATTGGCTTGATCCAAAACTTCTCTACTTCTACATCATGTCAAATCTGCATTGGCGATTTCGCACTTTTCAAACCACTTGTACCCGAGGGTTACTGTTTGGGTTGTTACAAACCTTGCAACTGTGAATCGACTCTAGGTGTATCTTGAAAAATTGACAGGCGTTTGTGTCCTGACAGGAACATGTGTAATACCTCCACAGCATCGACAATCGAGTTACGGTAATGGTACATAACGCTCAGAAGATGTACATGTATCAACGATAGATGATCCGCCTCCGCGTCAACGTCCCAAGAAACAAGTGCCTGCTGAAATCATGTATTTGACATAAGGGGCACCATTCACTTCAACGCGCTTTTACAGGTAGGTCGCAAAATCTAAGGAACAAAACGCTGATGTTTACTACATATAAGCTAAGCTCATATTCTGGAATAGGTTAGAGAACACTAGAAAGCCATTTTTCCTCTCTGGAACAAAGCATTATTTCACTATTTCATAAGCGTACTGCAATTACAACATGACCCTTATGGAATAAGATCCCGTTTCCAATTTTGAAATGATGGTTGTAAAATAAGAAAATGTGATAAAATAGTTCTTCCGGGAAAATAACGGAAACTAAAGATCATCGTATAAGTAAGTTTCTGTTTGAATTAAGAGACAAACAAATAAGAGATATAAGAAAAAGAAGTAAGGACGCACCAAAATTTCGAGCTGTTTTCATCACCAACAGATAAACGTTAAGCTTCTATGCCACCACTCGTCCCTGGTTACGGAATTCTGTTGAGGGTATCACCCTCCCGGGCATCTCACAAATCCGTCGCTTAGCGCCCTAGATTGCGCACAATACCAGTCTCAAAGTAAAGATGGAGCTGTCAGTTAAAATACAAATTTAATACTGAACCACGGTTTACTTTTACTGACTCAAAGAAACTACAATTTTGCTTTCGGTTACAATGTCAGAGCACCTAACAAATTGAAGAAATTATGTCATGTGGAAATTATGTGATTGCTTTCTAAGTTATAAACGGGGATTTTGCGCCCTTTAGGAACAATTTATTGTTCATCATCTGTCCATGTCATAACATGATAAAAGGCTGCCCAACAGCCAGCTTTGTGTTACTGTCTTAGAGCTACTTCAACGTAGAGCCACGTCCTGCTAATGCTTTCCACATTGCGGTATTATGCCAGGTTGTGTCAGCTAAGAAACGGGCATACGCCAACTTGTTTTACTACATCAGAGCTGTGGTCCGACATACAGACATGACTTGTAACACATCTACGTTACTAGTTTTATTATCTCACAACATGTTTTTGTTTCATAAGAATTTTCGTTGTTCATTTCACCTCAAATATGCTTATTTATCAGTGCTTACATCCCATAGAAGTTGACCAGGAGGGAGTTCCTCCATCTACGTCAAAGGCAACGTTAATATTAGATCCTTCGTATACCTCCAATGTGCACTCAAACAGCTGGTTGATAGCTACACCTGTAGGACATGTGATGTCAACACGTGCAATTGGCATCTCAACATTAACAGCTACTGCGTCCGTTGAACGCTGCCAAAGAGATGATCCAAATCAGAATAAAAATACGGTATAAGATATTGAGCGCCATTAAAAACACATTCAACATGCACACCTCCCGCGCCACCCCGCAGTATTATGGAGTTTGAATTTGACGTTTTGTATACATCATTTATGATTTAAAGGTGCTTGTTCCGAGTTACGTCTATAGCGTTCACTACTTGATATGAGAGCCTGGCACTTGCACATACGCCCCATCAAGTACCGTGGGAAACTACAAAGCCCTATTCAACATTATGCTAATATTGATGGTTAACCATTAATTCGGCGGTTTTTTTGTTTATATCTTGGGAATGAAATTGATTTGAGCTCTCAAATTTCAGGACGACAATGAGAAAAATACGGCCATTCATCTGATATCAAAATCGATACTACTTCCGGGTAAATCAGGGGGTCCCAAAGACGATCGGAACACGCACCTTTAATCGTAGAAAAAATAAATTAAATATCAAAATCTGTTTTTAGTAAGTATATCTGCTTCAATCATTCACTAATTTTTAGGAAATCTTCCTTAATTTCATGAAAATGTAGTTAGATTTAACCTTGTTAGCGCACTCTTATAGCTGCAACTGAGCTTGCTTGTCAGTAATCTCATAATCCTGTCTTACCCCTCTTAAATTTTCGGCTGTCGCAGAAACTAAATACTGTCCGGGTGTTGCATATGTATGTGGTTGTATCTGATTTGTAGATAACTCCGTCTCTGCATCACCATCTCCATAATCAAAGTGAAATTGCAGGTTGGTTCCTTCCACTGTCGAAGATGCTGATTTAGCGATGCCAGTTACGTAAGAGTTTGATGTTTCATTTGTACTGAGTTGGATAACTGCTACATCATTGGCTACTTCATACACCAGACTGTGATTTACAAAATAAATTTACATTTAGTATTGCAATGGGTTACCAAATCTATCTAGAAATATTATATCAGATACAGATTTTTTCAATCGTAATTTAGCAAATTTTCCCTGAGAAATGTCTTACGCAAAGAAAGTAAAATTTAATTATTTTATTACAAAGCTGTGATGCAATTAAGTAGTCGCTTAAAGAAACAAAAACGAAAAATAACAATAAAAATAAAGGCTGGAAAAATACGACTGTAAGATATTCGCCTAGTGGGAGAGTCCACGGGAGGTTCCCGGTTCAAATCCCGGTAGAACGAATCGATGAGATTTAATAAGGTACTAATTTGATTTGTAAGAACTATTGATTAAAACTAGAATTCCGTTCTCGCCATGTTCGTTTGGACTTGGGCAAACGAACCATAAGAATTTCCCGTACTTCGGAGGGGACATTAAGCTGTCGGTCTCATGTACATGAAGAATCACGCCTATATGTAAATCGCATTTAGTTTCAATAAGAGTAAAGTGTAAAGCCCTGGCTGTCTCAAATCATTCTGAAACCCTGGGAATCATTGGAAAGCAGTTTCTGAACACTGAATGATTTACCCAGGCAAAATTAGACATAATTAGACACTTTATACAAGATTAAGATTTGAGGAATTGATATAGGTTAAGTAATGAATTGAAATGGGTGTAGTAAGGGATTGACATAGGTGTAGTGAAAAATTTACATAGATGTAGTAAAATATACATAGGTGGAGTGAGGAATTGATATAGATTTAATGAGGAATTGCCATACGGTGTGGTGAGGAATTTATATAGGTTTTTTGTTTGCTCGTATCCACAATCCACTTGGTATGGTGTATTGGTGTATTGAGGAATTGGCATGGGTGTAAGTGAGGATTGACATGGGTGTATCGATGAATTGACCTACAGTACTTTTAGTTAGCAATTATAGCCACGACAGGGTAACAAAGTAAACTTTGAAAACAATGTGCACAGCTTTGTCAAATCGACTTTGGTCATGACTGGGCCATATAGATTTATTTGTGGACGAGCCTGGACTAATTACGTTCGGTTGTAACTAAATTTCTATGTGTGAAAATTTTCTGCGGTGGCTTGGAGTATATGAGTTACCTGCTAGGTGGTCACACGAGTTTTCAAACGAGAGAACGCACGGATTTGTTTTATGCAATTGTTTTTTTTTTATTTCATAGATTTTAAAGGTGAACGAAGATTCAAATAACGGGGTGTCCCTGAAAAATGGAAAATTCTGATTTTTGCACTGGTGTAAAGCTTTCATTCAAATTCAAAATATCCCCCTCTGAAAGGATTAGGCTGAGAGCCGTTTCTTTGGTATACAAATTGTGAAATTTTAATTTCGTATAGGAGCCAAATAGGAAATTCAGAGCCTAGTTTTCTATTGAATCATAAGCCTATAAAAATCGGCTTTTTTTTTTCATTTTCAGTTATTTCTGTAGCCAAATAAAAAAGGTAGTCTATTGAGTTTCTAATCTATATGAAATCATTGCATATCACAGAAAATATGGATGACTAGAAATCTCTCGTTGTACCTTATGAATATCAAAACAAACTACCTGTAGTCACTTGTACCGCAGTTTTCAGTTGGATCTCCATTACAAGGTTCTGCACAAAGAGCATCACCTGCCTGCTTGAATGAAGCCGAATAGATGTCATCGGAACACAGACAAGATTTTCCTTCCAAAGCGGCGTATGTGAAGCCTTGTTCGGAACAAGCCTCTAGGCATGTTGCTACAGTTAAGGCTTCGGGATCATAGTCTCCAGCGGACACCAGAAATGCCGGATTGCCTTTGTCTACTTCATAACAGCCAAGTGGCGATACCGCAGCTGAATTAAATATTGAAAATCATAAAATGTTGTTGTGCCAAGCGTAGACGAAAAAACATGTAATTGATTGTCTTTACATCTCATATGGATGAAGAATGGTGATACTATACGAAGGAGGGACAAATGAAGGATGTAATACCAAAAACGCAGTAAAAGACATCTCAGTGATTTATCCGAAAGGTCAAAATCTATTAATTTGCAGGAATAGCTTAGAAGTGCAGCATAAGTCTGTAGAATACAACAAGTTACTTTTTTCACTGACAAAATGTACGAAAAAGGAAAGAAAACGGACCGTGTTCAAGATTGGAATCTGCATTCAATACGTGTTGTAGTAAGTGTACGAACGGACAGTAAGACTAAAAACTTCCGATTTTGTCCTTATTAGGTTGCTTCTTGTCCTATCATTTGCAGGGTATGTTAGGATACCTGTACTTGTATTAAACATGCAACAAGCTGATTCTGTGTTTTTTCGATTTTCTGATTAGCAAATCACTGAAAACACAACAACACGTATTCACCTTCAAAAACACGTTTCAAACGTCAAGACCCGTAGGTCAGCCGACGAAGTTGAGGGTGGTTTGGATGATTGATTCCGGGTTTATGCAAATGATTTGTCTTGTTTTTGGTAAGTTGATTAGGCATGCATTAGGAAAATTTAAATTAGGTCAGACTAATCATTTCTGGACTGTTCAACTAGGATTTGCAGAGTTAAGACACAAGACACATTTACACGGTTCAAGATCAAAATTAAAAAAATTACACATTCCTTGCCAACAAAAAATCAAGTAGTGGTTTCATTTAGGGCAAGCCTAGAATTTTTAATTTCACCCTTATTTAATTCATGGATTCAAACAATTAATTCTCTTTCGTAATTTATATCAAATCAAGTTTTCTTTAAATATACTTAATATTATACATGAGAAGACTTTAAGTTTCACGCGTTCTTTCAGTTTATTTACCAAATGTAAAGGACATGTAAAAAATGAACGATTTTCAACAGCACTAACTGATCAATAATCTACCATCTTTTGTCAGGTTTAAAATGTCGTAAATAATACCCCGCTGGCTGAGAAGGTTTCAAGTAAAAAAATAACGTGCACGAATTTTGGAAATGAAAACCAAGACGAAGAAAAAACGGAAACATAAATCGATCTTACTTCCAGGTCCAACGAAACAGTGGGAGAACATTTTAGTTTAATGTAAAATCATCTTTTATATATATATATAAGAAAAGAAAATCGTGCTTAAAGGCTGACTCAGATATTTCAAAATAAATTTTGTTTGGCCTATTAATTCAAATAGTCAACTGTCCATTTTGTCAAAAGAATGGACACTTTTCGAAGTGCACATTATTATGCAGCTACATCATGAGCGAAACATGAGATTAAGATAATGGCAATTCAAGAGAGTATAATGACATTATTGACATATTTATATTAAATAGGTTCCAACTTTTTATAGAACCACGAATTTCATGTTTTGTACGGTATACGTGCAAGACGTAAACAATTCTACCAGATATTGATTTGAGTGAGCGACTAATCAATTCCATACATGATATTATACTGATTATTTCTTAACTGTTTATAGCTGCAATGGCATAATTAAGGTAGAGAGTAATTAAATTTATCGACGTGCTGTGTAAAATACGTTATTTGTCATTATTCTCCCGTTAGGCAGCCCTGCACACTAAGCAACGACGTCATACACACAATATAACTCGGATATTTTTCCCCCATCCAATATCGAAAACGTTTTCATATCGTTATGTACCAACACCAGAATTTTCTAATTAAGAGTCGTAATTACAACTACATGCGGCATTTTGATCCTACTATTTATAAAATGTCGTTATATCAACAAGACATAACTTACGTTTCTGATTTTCTGCTTGACAAAAAGAATAAAAACTGTGTCCTACTTATCACTTTGTTTTTTTTTATTAGTCATTATTTGACAATTTTTTACCTAGATGTGCTTTGTTTTTGGATGTTTATTTTTACTTCTCTGAGGATACAGCACAGAAATCCTCATCAACATATGTATACGTTGCAACAATGCGACCTTCTTGGATATGATCTAAAAGGGGCGAATTGCGCAAAACCCACCAATCAACATAATACAATTACCCAAGAGGCCTTTCTTGGAAGCTCTTGAATATGAGCTAATGTTGAATTGTACAAAATCCACCAATCACATATGTAAATAGAGTTACACCAGAAGCCTTTCTTGGATAGATATTATTATATAAATTGGGAAGGTGAAAACCCGCCAATTGACCCTTAACACCGTTTAGATTGATACCGAAGGAGAGTGGTTATGCTAGACGTATCTGTCTTCAATCGATTGCAATGTCATATTTGATACCCACTATATCAAACAAAATGGAGAATCGTGTTTGCAGCGCGCTTCAGGCCTCTTGTATAGGTCAATCTGTTGCTCATAACAGGAAACGACGTCCTTGGTTGGAAACCACAATGTGCATCAGTTTTCAACTGAAATACCAAAACCCTCACCCAATTATGATTTTGCACAGTTTGTTACTCAATTTCGTATTCCCATGCTGTTACAATAAGATCCTTAATGGCAAAAGTGGGACGGTATCAATGGAAAAAGATCCCGGTTCTGTATAGGATTACTCATTGATTACAAGTTTTAATTTACAAAGTTAAAAAAAAAATTTTATCAAAATTGTAGCAAACGTATTACAATCTACAAGAGCCACAATGAGGTACAAAACTCAACCGCTGGTTGACTTACGGTACAGGGCAGTTAAACTGTGTTTCGTTGTTTAGAACAATAGAAACCGGTTACAACCGCAAAGAACCAGTATAACCGGTGAGTAACCGGTGGTTGAGTGTTGAAGCCGCACCTAATGTGTTTGATGTCATAACTTTTAAATATTGGATAAGATGAAGTAGCCCTCCAAAGCATTCAATACAAGGAATCGCAGAACATTGACCAAATATTTGTGAAAGAAATATTAAATTTTAAAATTCAGTATCACTCAGTTTGCCTCCATGTTCTCGGTACAATCGCTTTTGTTTCAACAGAGAACACACCGGAAAGGTTCTCATTTTAAACATCAAACGTGTGCATTGGATTCCAAACGAGACCACCTAATATGACAAACATCACCCCACTGTAGACCCACCAACTTAAAGTAGGCCACATACTTTGCCTCGAAGACGACGAACATGTGAAAGAACATCCGCTGTATGTTCCACCACATAGAACGAGGAAACCAGGACGGACTCACACACTGTCCAGAACCTGCTGAGAGATACTGAAAAGGAAATCTACCCCACGAAAAATTGCTCCAGTAGCTCAAGACCGCAGCATTTGGAGAAAGGCATTGATGATGTAACATCAATGTTCACAAACACAGTTAGCATTTGGCGACTGACATGTTAGGAGGTGCGAAAGATATGCCCATACAGCTGCTGACATTCAACAGCCGTATCATACTGATTGAGCGCGAATTTTAAAAGCCAAAGCCCTGCAGGTGCGGCACGGCATATGTCAGGCAGTGCTTTTACAGGTGAACATGTATGGAACATGAACATAATTTATAGTACTTTTAAATATCCTCGCCCCTCAAAAAAATAGGTATCGTCATCTTATCTGGGCATGTATGTGAAATATTGGCCAAAGATATGCCCAAATATGGAAGTTTTAGCCAATGGCGACCCGACTTTGCCAGATTATGACACATGGGACAACTGGTCATTTTCAAAATGGTCCCATTTTGTCTTTGACCTCGAAAACATAGGTCCAGTCATCAACAGTATTGGTTTGAGATATATCGGAAACTTGTATTTTTCTGTAATGGCGCTAACTAATGTATAAAAAATGATACGTGGGACACTTTTGATTTTTTTTTAACATGCAATCGTTTTTCTACGCATTTTTCTGATACAGAGACGTTGATAGAGTTGATTTTCAGGGGGGGGGTGCACGAACACCCTTCTACCCACTAGACTAGAAGCTGATGTAAAACATTTCACCGCATCAATAGTCTGACGACCGATGAAGATGATGGATACATCAGGATTGTATACAAAAATCGGTATTTTAAAATTGTTGCGTATCAGGGTACCCTTGAGCCATGGTATTTAGGATGTCTTTCAGACAATATTCTATTATTGCATTTGTAGCTTCCCAAAAAACGTAACAACGCAGACGCATATCTTTTGTCTGAATGAATACTACATTATCATGGGATCGACCTTTTGTAATAAAAAAATTATCGCAGGTTTACAAGAGTGCTTAAAAGATGTACGAAAAATTTCATCTGTTTAACCTATCAGAAAAATAGACTTCCGTTCCCAGACGTTTTGATTTATCTTTTAGAAAATTGATAATGGATATGAGCCGAGAGAGTTCAATATTCCTGACCTTATTGTATCCTTGTCAGAATATGACATATTAATAACAAGTAAGTGTACTCACCCTGCGGCGGCAGAGGTACATATCTGCAATGTTATAAAGGAAACGAAAAAAATTCGTGAAACAGTTGTGTAAAAAATGGATTAAACTAACTTGAATTGAAAATAAGAAGCATTCTAGAACCCTTATTACCCCCTCGACACTCCCATACTATCACACTATGGCAAAATGTCTTGGGGTATAAGGTGTTAGGGATCAAAGCAAGCAAAATTATGGTCTTGCATAATGATCAGTGATTACGCTAAATCATTTGACCATTTGTGTAGAAAGTCTATACTAACATACCCTGCAAGTCATTGTACACTCCAAGGAAAACCTGGACGATATTAGAAAGAAAACCATGCTAAATATGACTTATATAAAAAAAAACCAAATTGACAGTAAATTATTCTTAGAAAAAGGCAAGGGATGAAACAAATTGGGAGTGATATTAGGACACATTACATTTGCACTACACAAAATGCATGGCATTTAAATGTGTAATTAATAACTCTGATTAGGTAACATTTGATTAATGCATAGGAAAGGACTAAAAAGTTATCACAGAGATTCAATGAGAAAATGGATATAACTACCAAACTTATAAACAGTAAATAGGCAGTGGTAATATCCAAGTAATTTTGCCATTTTCAGTAAATGTCGTTAAGACAGCATAGTCCAAGGGATCGGGTGAACATGTCATCTTGATGAGAGTGTTATACCAACTATCGAATTGTTGCACACTTCTGCGGCAAAAGAATAAGCTACCAGGCAAGAGGCATTGGGAGCTGTATCGATATCTTTTTGCAGCAATGGTGGATGCCTCATAAACGCAGGTATAGTCGCTGGCATTTCAATAAATATAAGTAAAAGCCTTGATAGCGTACGCAATTCAAACAAATTAGGTCGATATTGTTAAACGGAGGTCAATGATATTTTAATATTAGACTTTCAAACTATTACTTTCCACGTTAATTGACTCAGACGAAGCAATTCTCTTCAATGGATTAATGGGATGGGACAATTACATTTAATGTTAATAAACATAACAGTGTTTGTGTTCATATTTGTAATGGAGTATGCGTGTGTGTTTGTGTGTATGTGTTGGGGGTCGGTGTTTTCCTTTCATTGTGTGGCTTTTTTTTTAGTATTTGTTTAAATAATTTAGCTAGTTTCTAATAGGTTTCAACAGAACACCAATTGTTAGATTTGAATCCTATCTCCTATCCCGCTTCCTCCTTTTATATCACCCACCACCCTTTCTATTTCCCATGAGTCTACTAACATCAAAACGAGTCATTTCAAGACTTATTGACTAGTTTTAATTATTTTCTTTGCTTTTTTTGTTTAATACCAACACACACAAAATAATCTGAAATCCCTCAGTTTGTCTTTTGCTGTTATTTACCAAGTACATTACTATAAATTCTTAGGCATTACGGGTAGACAGTAACTAACATGGACAATCATAGTCTCCAGGTCACTGGTGTTATTTGAAAGTCAAGAGCTTGCTGTAGTCTTCCTACACTACATACATCTACATTAAAACACTTCTCATCTTCCACGTCTTTCTGTTGCAATATTCTTGGGGAACACAGTGGGTTGTGTGTAAATCCTTGCTTTAATTGATAATGCTGAATAAAATCGTATGAATCTTATGAAATATGGTAGTTCATGGATTCCATAGAAAGATCTTTGAAAAATAACCCACAAACATGTGTGTGTGGTTGAGATTGGTTGTGTGTGAAAAAGTGTGAGTATTTAGTTTTGTGCATGTTATTCAACTCGGTCTTCACAAGAACATCCAGCACTGCTGAGTATACCGCCCCACCATGATGCAATAGCTCTCACACTTAGCAGAAGCTGGACACAGGACCCAACGAGATCATTGAGAACCATTACTGGCTGCCTACGCCAGGTCCCACCTCATCTGAGTTTCTACCAGTGCTTTCAGGCATTGCACCTACAGGCTCGGAGAGAACATCACACACCATGGAAACAAGGTGGCTCTTGGACAACAAGCACCTGTTGCAAAATGACTGTTCAAAGAATCACACCAGCTAAGCAGACAGCGACTGCGCTCTCGTCGACCGTTCTGTCGACACGCTGTTAAACTCTTCACTCTCCATTCCAACTTCTAAAGACATGGAAACAATGACACTGGCTAGATACCGACAAAAGCGGACCAAATTCACTATCACCACCCATGAAGAATCCACTGGTAAACCTTCGTAAAGAATGGGTCACCTTGAACAGATTCGACCGGTGTCGGTCTTTCAACAGCAATATGTGCCATGGGGCTGCCAAACATCTCCAGCCTGCCAAGGTGGCTTCTCTATCTCAATGAGTATACTTTCGTCGACCGGTGAATATACGACTTTGCGAACTCCAACCAGTAACATTGAGCTGGCTCCACCAAACTCCACGACATTTAGCTGCTGTCTCATACGCAAGAGGACGAAGAACGATGGATTATAAGTTATGATATTCTTGGCTATTTTTTCTTTGAACGTTGCTGAGTAACATTAACTTAACAAAACGTGGTTACCATAGCATGTAAATGATGATAAGAGTAAGTGAAACCTATAGGTTATGCACACCATGGTGCACTAAATAATTCATTTGTGTACTTTGCCATTCGTTTACATATAAAATGGAACTGGTTAGGCGACGGGTAAAATCTTAGACCTGACCCTTTTTTTACTTTTTCCCAGGCCTGCCTTTCCCAAACTTTTTTTTTTCAGCAAGTGGTACAAGACCAGATTTTTATTGGTGTGGTACATCTTTACCAAATACATGCATGCATGCCACTAATGAGTTTAGGACGTATTAGCCCCTAATTATGCCTCAGAGAATTATGGCTTAGTTTTAACGGGGCAATCCGTAAGATGGCCATTCTTTGATTTCTCCAATAACGTATCTGTGACGCATGGATGTAATGTCGTACGTAAAAATGTCATAGCTTTAGTACCTTTTAGAATATGGTAAGAACGAGGCTAATTGCAATATATTGTGGTCTTTCAAATGTTAATGATCATAAATGATAACATTGAACTATCCTGGTAAATCTTCACCCTGCTGCTGTTGGACTTTCCTTTCGTGAACAATTGACAAGAGATGGGTAGAACGAAAGGAAGAAAGGAATAAAATCTATATATCGATTAAGAATTTTCTTGTCTATATTGAACACAATTGAAGGGACAGACGATATTTTAGTACGTCAGCAGTTGTTAATAGAGTAGGCCTCTATTAGTATCCTTATAGGAGATTTTGTAGAATACTAAAATTAATTTCCAGCAGTCGATCCGTAAACCCTTTGAAAGAAATTCCGCATGTGTGTGTGTGTGTGTGGTGTGTGTAATTTTGGGGGGTTCGCGTGCGTGCGTATGTGCGTCGGAAAGCATTTCTCAAGTATTTGGTACCCTTCTTTTTGGAATGTCCGCGAAGGCTGGTACAGCGAGTTGCAAGAATGCCCAGTAGACACACATTTTGAGTATTTTAAATCATATTCGGCAACCCTATGTCATTTTCGGGGGATTGCATTCGTCTAATATCCTTTGTCTAATATCCAGATAGTCAATTCCATATTGTCTAAAAATCAAATAGTCTAATACCCACACACTCTAATTTCAATTTGGTCTATTCAACCATTTAGACTAAATACCATTTCGCTAATCACCACATCGGCTATACCATTTGCGTATAATGCCCAATTGGGGTAGAAATCACTACGTTTTGTCTACAACCATTTCGTCTAATTCCATTTCGTCCTACTACCATTATTTGGTATCCACATCAGATTGTCCTAAAAAACCTTTCCGTCTAATGCCATTTCGTCTAACGCCCATTTGGTCTAATCACCAGATTGTCTAAAACCATTTCGTCTAATTTGCCATTTCGTCTACTGCCCATTTGGTCTAATCACCAGATTGGTCTAAAACCATTTCGTTTAATGCCATTTCGTCTACTTAGCCCCACTTGGTCTAATCCCAGATTGTCTACACCATTTCGTCTACGGTCATTTCGTCTACTTACGACCACTTGGCTAATAACCGATATTGTTCTAAAACCATTTCGACTATGCCAGTTCGTCTCATGCCCATTTCGTTTACTCCTCATTTTGTCTATAATGCATGTATAAAAACAAAGGGCACCATATTACAATGTAAATAACAAACACTAAAATGACATGTTGCACATTATTATTTCCGAATTTCAGACCTTTTATATGTACCTAGCTTTTCTTAAACATTCCCATTTCTCATTTCAAACATACTTTGTAATATGTGTGAAATGAAGTTGAAACCTTTTTCAAACTTTATGGTGGCAAATTCTTTTTTCCGTAACACAGAGTCATGTTGCAATGTTGTCATGTAAATGTATTTCGGTGTGTGATGGCATTTCTTTTTCTTTTCGTTTTAATTTCTATCTACTACTGCATATCACACAGCAATTCGAGATCTGACTGGCATATGTTGGCCAAAATGGTTAGAACAATATTGAAAGACTTTTTGCTTTAAAACACTTTTTCTAATCTAAAAATTGATAAAAGAAATACAAAATTTTACAAAATATTCAAAAATCTGAAAGCCTATCCTTTCATTTCATTTTTATTCAGTACTCACACAACATCAAAAATTGCACACAGAATAGACAGAGAATGGTAAAATACAGTAAGATCACTCAACTGCACATAAAATTAAAAATTAAAAATAACCTACTGTAGACAGTTACCATGAAAATGATTGCAGCTTGGGATATGATAATAACCAGAGTATACCCGAGGAGAGCCAAAAAAGCCTTCAAAAAAGCTTAATTCCATTGGGGTCCTTACTGCAAGAAAAAACAAAAACTCGCTAAAAAGAAGCAGCAGCAGGGGAGGACGAACACACAACAACAGATGAGAAAACAACACCCAACATGCACAACACGATGCCAAATGATCTCATTACTATCGTGGTGCATGGGTTAACTTCAGCTTTCAGCCAGCCTAGCTGGCCTAGCTTGCATCAGATGATGTTCCTTTTCGGTTGATCATGGCCTAAAAATTGTTTTGGGTTGGATCGAATCCTGAAAAAAATAGACTTTTTTTCGGATATACCCGTATTACATCTCGTTCGGCTCCCCCTCAATAGTCAGTACTTAGTTTCCATGCATAACACTGTGCGCATACTATGCCATAAAAACAAAACAACACAACAAAAACAATTTGTCTCAAGGAAGACCGCGCGCATTGCCTTTACAATTTTTTTTATTTTCAGTATTAATTTGTATCGTGTGTTTTTTTTATCATTATTATTTTAGAATTTTTATTACTCAATTGGAAAATCTTTAAAAAAACAACTCCAAAAAGGAGGAAAGTTTAGCGGTAAAGTCTAGAAAGTTATTTCAAATGTTAACCACTATTTGTGTGAAAAAAAAACCTTAAAGGTGCAACGAGAGATTTTGGAGGGCCTCGCAAATATTGTGTCCATAAAGGGTAATTTCATAATAGAATTAGAGACTCAATTAGTTTCTTACCTTGTATTTGGCTCAGAAATGGCTTAAAAATAGAGAAAAAAGGTGATTTTGAAATTTGCTTATATTGCAATGTTAAAAATCATAGGCCGAATTTCGTATTTGCTCCGATAACAAAATTAGAATTTCACAATTTTTGTACCAAAGAAACATTTCTCAGCTTAATCCTTTCAGACTGGATCTTTTTTGATGGAAAGCTTCACATCAGGGTAAAAATCAGTAATTAGATTTTTTTTAGGGAACACCCTATATGTGAAATCTCTCGTTGCACCTTTAAAGTATGGTTATCATGATGTTTATAAACTTTTAGTGTGCCAGCTCATATGTTCCATCTTCCAACCAAAACATCACAGAGCGTGTTTAAATTGATAATTGTAGCAACTGAGAGATCTGGGGGGGGGGGGGCAATCACATATTAAATGGATATGGGTGGTTAAGGCTGGCACTTCAAAACCCCGGGCATTCGGTGACCGATGACTCCAAAAATAGGGGTCCTTTGGGTGAGAGACCGCCAAAATTCCCCAAAATAAGGGCGTTTTCGCGTTGACAAATTTCACCCAAATTGGGGTCTCTTCTGAGTGAAAATATTCCCCAAAATAGGGGTCTTTGTGTACAGTTTGGTAAAATTTTAACAAATATTGGGTCTTTGGGTGACATTTGCAAAATATTTGGGGTGCTTGGTGACAAGCGATGCGACATGGGGGGTCTTTAAAGCCTTACAATCGCGTCACTCTCCAAAGAATGGGAGTGTCCCCCCGGGGTTGAGACATATGAACTAACTTCCTTATGCTTGGAACAAATGATTTCACATACCAGTATCTCTGGGACACATTTTTGTCCAGTTGCTACAGTCTTTTGTAATAATCTTTGTTTCGCTTCGTCTTCTTCGTTGCAAAAAATAAGAAATAACCTTTACAGTAGACTTCCTTTAGCTCCAACGATTTGAAATACGAAAATATTGCTTTTATATATTAATTATATAAGAAAAAAAAAGAAATTTTCGTCAAGGTTTCGCGTTTACGCGATACCCCTATAACGACGTCTAAATTGTGCGTGCATGATTTTTCGTAAGGTTCTAACCCTTTAATTTTATAAAGCAATAATACCGGAATGTGGGTTCTTTTAACAAATTTAGGGGGGGCATTTGTATTCAAAGGTGGATATGATGCGTGACAAGAAAACGCCGTAAAAAAGGTCCCTTTTTTTTCCAACAGGACAGGCGATGTAACGCGTGTATTGATTAGATGTCACAAACATCAAATATGGAAAAAATTGTGTTTTTTCTTAACCCTCAAAATGTTGAATGCACGTAACTTAGTTTGCAAATTAAGGCAGAGATATCAAACATCATAAATATTGTAAAGCAAGCAAACAAGACAATACAGGCTGTATTTTTTATATTAATGACGCAATTGCATTACTACTTGTTTAGGGTACAAAGACTGGCAAAAAATAATAATTGTTTCGGGTATGTTCTTTTTCGATGGAAATGCTCGTTCAGTGCTTTTTGTAAGTCCGTGTTCACGCATCTTATCCACCCTTGAAAGTGCCTCCCCCTTCCACGGAGTAAGTTTACAATTTTGAAAACCTAAACAAATTATATACCGTGTCAATGAGATATATTCCCCTAGAGAAATATTCCGGGGATTGTGGTTCCTAGGGATATCGTCCTATTCGACCTCTGGCCAGGAATAGAAGCCCTTGTTTATTTTATTTTAAGATATTCATCTGTTTTAAGAACTCACCTGTTCATCTTAGGCACAGTTACTTGATACTATGTATTATTTATAATATCCTGTATTATTCATTTCTGTCATGTACGATATGTTAAGCTGAATAAATAAATTGAAAATTGAAATGAAAATTGAAAAAAAATATAGGCCTTATATCATACTACCACTCTCTCAATTTTTCATTGTGTACGTCATTGTCCTTCTTTCCAGAGTATATACACCCTTAATACATTTCGCCAACCCTGGGCATTTTCCATAATTTTACCTTATTTTCCAAAACACAATGCGCAAAATTGGACTTTCGCCTATTTCCTCTAGAAAATACCGAATTTTGCCGATTCGTGGACTTTATGTCATTGTGACGCCATAATAAGTAGTTTGGTACTTATTGTTTGTATCAATGGAAGAAAAAGACCATAACTATCCACTGGTTCAAAATCATAAGCATCGAAATCCCAAAGGGGAATGTGGTAACTCCGCCCGGTCACCCCACCATCTTGGTAAACCATGTTTAAAAAAAAAGGCTTGATAAGACAGATTAGGTTCTTCACGAACAACCACTAGTTTTTAACTCTTTATAGCACATTTTATGGTTCTGTTGAAACCTTTTGGGGGTCTCAGATGTCCTTATGAACCATTTTTGAAGGATTTCATTCTTGAGGGTTTCATATAGGCCGCCAGGGGAAAATGCTACTCACACATTTTTTTTCTTAGGTGTATTAACAGATACAATTAAAACTATTTTGAACTGATCAAATTAAAAATCTGTGGCACGTTTTTGTATGAAGTTTTATTATTGGTTATGCGAGCCAGTTGAATAAATAGTTTCTTTATACTAATATTAAGGTTTGAAGAACTCACCTTTCCTACTTCCTTTGTAGCTGAAACGTGCAATTTTGAGTTGTTTGATGTTTAATTTTTCATTTATTTTCTTTATTTCTTTCCTTGAATCTAATCAACGTCACTGACAGTAATAATGAATGAAACTTTTCGAATTATTAACATTCCTCGGACTTGAACACACTCCCTAAGAACCAGTAGTTTAACCTTCCAACATGGACAATATATCCTACGGACTAATGTCCTTTCTCGTCGGACTTGGACATAACTCCTTAGGATCGATATTCCACCTGAACCTGGACAATGGTTCCTCAAGACTTATAGTTCACCATGATTGAATACTAATTCTAAGTACTTGCATTCCATGTTGGACCGGACCTTATCCCTAAGGAACGAGTACTCCACCTCTGCCTGTCAGGGCATCAATATCTATAAGGACTAAACTAAATCCTTTGGAGATGGACGCTGCTTTGTGGACATGTGCTCTCAGGCCGGGTGTGTTTTGTACTCTCCATACAAGATAACACATCTACCAACACGCTTTAAAAAACTTCAGCTTGGCCGAATTGGATACCAGATTGCCACAAGTCGTGTAGTTTATTGCATTCATTTCAAGCTTGTCCTTTGCGTGACAGGGAGTCTTGCTGTGGGCAACATAGGCCCTATGGTACCTGAGTTCCCGGACCTCTTTGAGTTGGGTACCGTCTGTAGTACAGATAGATTGATGATTATATTCCCTCATGACGGCCATATATTCCCTTTTTTGGCGTTAGACTAAATGGTTATTATATTCACCTTATCATTAGACGGAATGGGTTTAGGCAAATGGGTTTAGACTAAATGGTTATTAAGACCAAACGGTCAGTAGACGAAATGGGTTTAGACAAAAGGGGTTTATACTAAATGGTAAATTAACCAACTGATCATTAGACTAAATTGGTTTAGACAAAATGGGTTTTAGGACTCCAATGGTAATTATACCAACTGATCATTAGAACGAAATGGGTTAGACAAAATGGGTTTAGAAGACTACAATAGTTTATTATACCAACTGGTTATTAGACTAAATGGTGTAGACCAAATGATATAGACGAAATGTAAATTAGCCCTATTGGATATTAGCCGAAATGGTTTTAGACAAAATGCAATTAAAACCATATGGTTTAGATCAAGTGACAGTAGACTAAGTGGTTATTAGCCAAGTGGGCAATTAGACCATCGATTTAGACGAACGGTTTTATACCAAGTGGTCCATTAGACGAAATGGAATTAGACTAAGTGATGAAGACCATTTTTTCATTTTTGCTTTATATTTTTGAATATTAATGTGGCCAAACATATTTAACGAAATTATTTTTCCTCGTCAAATTGCCGCTGAAATCATTTTGCAGAATTTTAAGTTTAGGTAGTTTTTTTCCAAGAAATCGAACTTCATGAGATCTTTGAATCATTGTAACTTAACAACATGCCCTTTCTGTAGAATTAATGCTTAATTGACTAAAGTAAGCGCTGTTCATTGGGCAGGGAAAACAATTCTCCATTCACAGATGTTTTACGTATGGCGCAGAATTCTATGAGCAGTTGCCTATCCTTCCAAAGTTAAATAAACCTTTCACTGCTTTCATTTGTGTGACCAGTTTTGTGCACATTATTCTTGATTTCCTAGCTGTCAGAAATGAATCAAGAAGTTGATATGATTAATTTTAAGTTTTTGAATAACGTGCCATTCCGTTAAAGACAGAACGAGTCAAATCCAATTTGGAGCATTTTGACGCTGATGATTAATCAGTGACGTAGAGCTTGTGGTTTTGCAAACGCCCGACAGGGAAAAGTCGTCTCGATCGGAGGGTAAAATAGTTCAAAATTTCCATCAAAATTTCTCAATTTTAAACCTCCAATTTCTTTCCAAGGCAGTACTCTTCCCCTTATCGGCTAACGTCACTGCCTGAATCCAAGATCACAATCCCAAGATACCAAGTGTAATTAATGTCTAATTGTGGAACATATATATTCAGGTGACTATCTTGGAATTAAGATGCTCAATCCCATTACAGGAGAGCGTAATGAAAAATTTCAAAGTATAGACCTCTGGAAAGGCAACCGTCACTCTGAGTTTCACGGCTACCCTCACTTACGATCACTTGGTATCCCGATCTTCAGACGGAGATTCTCATGTTGTGTCTTACCAAAAGAATGTATGTATATACCGCTATGGTTTCACGACCAAAGGCATTTCCAGCATGGTTCTGTACTTCCCAAATCCCAGGGCCGGGTTGTCGGCGGCTAAACCGTCACCCCCATCGGGTTTCTAACGAAATCCGATGAGGAGGGTAGCTGGTTAGCCTGGTAGAACTAAAAAGAAGATCTACCTACAAGGGCGTCAGCTTTGGAGAGCTAATGGCGGCCATCCAGCACATTGACGTCAGGAAGGGTATCTTTTGCTCCAATAAATCCCCACACAGCAATGATTGCTGTGAGAGGTGAATCTGGCCGCCCCCGTAAAATAGCGGGGACAAAACTGGATTTAAAACTTTGGTTTTACTACTTACTACTACTACTACTACTTATTATCAGTCCGACCACTTTTATGATTATTTGACTAAGATATTTTTGACTAGAAAATTGAGTTGATTTTCGACCAGATTTACCTAGTGAAGTCATATTTTACTTGATTATCTAGTCATTTTGACTAGATCATTTTAAGAGTGTATTAATTACGGTAACTATAGAGTTCAATTTTGTTTTTAATATCAAAATCATTTATTTTTATGACCATTTTCAGTACCCGGTGTAATCCATTACCGCATTTATAAACAGTTTAAAATCGTGTTTAATAATGTTTTTTGCTGTTATGATGCCATCATTTAGTGCAACATATTACTTTGCCCTTGCTCATATTTTATGCTGAAGATATTTTGTAATAATGTCTATTTCACGTTCGAAATAAAGAAACGACTGCGAAATTACGGTATTTTCAACCATTCTTGTAAGTTTACAGTGATTTTTCATAGTGTACAAACTTGAGCTTTGTATATTCGTGTACACACATTTCACCAATTAATTACCATTGATCCCACAAAAGTATTGATGTACATGACTACCACTTAAGAAAATATGACAAAAACCTTATCAAAAGGTATTCTCTGAAAACGTAGCAAAACGTTAGCAATTTTCTAAAACTTTATAACAGAAAGTTAAAATCTCAAGGTCAACTAAACACTTCAGAAACCAAATTAAAACCAAACTAATCTCGTACTGTGTTTGATAGTTTCAGCAGCATTGTGTGTTAGTCAATTGTAGTCTTCTTTTGTTTACTGTTGTGTTTCTTCTTCTTAAAGGTGGTGGCCATTCCTGACCTTGGACTTTCGACCATTAGCTTAAAATGTATTTGTTGTTTATGGAAACATACATTTTAACGAATTGCAATAATTAATATATGGCAAGTTATCTGAAAAGTGGAACCTACAAATGAAAAAAAAATATAGCTTCAAAAGTAACAATCATGCATGCATTTCTCCTTTTCCTTTTGACAGTTCACGGTCAGTTCACACGCGTAATGGAAATGTCCTGTAAGAAATAAACAGGATTTGCAGTTTAAGGTGTTTTGATCGTGTGATCTGTTAACGCGCAAGGCTGTTTTGAGCTGTGAGCATTCAATTTAGTACCCACTGAGGCGGCAAAAAAAGACTTTGTATTTAGAAATTACAAAATTTTATCGAGAAGATTTTATTTGTAGGCGATCCAAACATCAATTTTGACTTTTCCCATAGGGACTTGCGTGGTTTTTAAAAAGTGACAACAGCCTTTTTTGTTTTTGGCTCTTAGCTCAAAACAAAGTCGGTGTGACCCCCCATTTTATTTCAGATTTCTTAAACAGCCACCGTTGGTAATTACCATTATGTGAATTCTGGAAATTTATCGAGTAGTTTCACTACCACGTCCACCCCTAGTACGCTTTATAACTACTTCATGGAGTAACTCAAGTTAAACTAAGGACGCATGTTCTTTTTGGTTTTTCCTTACTTCACTGTTTTAATTTTTAAGATAACGAAATCACGGCAAAAATTTCTATTCACTGCAAATGTAACTGATTTTTTTCCAAATACAAGTCTAGAATATTATAAACTTAATATTGATAAAGTTGGAGTATTAAAAGGAAAGAAGATAGGGAAAAGCAATTGGTTCCCTTCCTGGAACGAGAAAAAAGAACATACGTAATTACTTTGGTTAAATAGACTGGTTTTTGCTTTCTAGTTTAGATGAAAAATGGAAACAATTGATGAAGTAAAACTACTCGTGTGGTTGGTTTGTATTCGGGAATGGTACAGGGTGTAGTATCTTAAAAGTTTGTATGACAAAATTATGCCATAAAACAACCTAATTGTCCACTGAAGATTGCCCAGATGATGTTGAGTATCCATGGCAAATGCAACGACTGTGTGATCATGGAAGGGTTTGATTACAGGATATTCAGCAGCATGGTTTAGCGGTTATTTTTACTAGGTTTTGGCCGGGAATTCTTATTTTTGGCGATGCTCTTTATCACGAAAGGTGCGATCTCCAACTACCACCTTCATTGTCACCCTAGCCGTTTCCGATACCAAGTGATCCTCAAGGGGACTCAGTAGCTATTCCATTACGGCATTAGTGACAGGACCATTGCTCGCGTTCATTTGTTAAGTTGTTACTGCCGTATGTCGTCTTGGTTCTTTAGTAGATTTACAAATCTGCATTTGGAATCAAAACGTTTGATACTCATCACCAAGCCAATTGCGACTTATCGCGTTTTTCACCATTTAGAATTGCATTGTTTATTATCTAACGTGGTCTTTGCCGCTTAGTTTCAATCGTTTCTCCTTTGGTGGGCGGTCGGTTGATTCTGGTTGAATTCCCGAATGTTAACAAAGAACAACCTGACAAAGAGTAAAGATAGCCGCCGGTGGGATGGTTTCTATCCATACGCTGTGGTCATAGCAATTTGCTACTGCCAAGTCTTACGTCATGTCGGCACCAAGCAAGCAAAGATGAAGCAACAGCCTTTCATGACCGATATCTTCCGGACGCGCATCTTCAACTTTAAACCGTGATAGCATCGGAGAGCTACGGATTCATAGGAAATTCCACAATTCAGAAGAACAAAATACGATGCACAAATCAGCAAGATCTTTTTTATGCGTAGTTGGAGTCACCCTTCTCTTATTAACTCACATTTTGTGCTTGTGATCCCCACAAAGTACAGCTTCAAGGCTACACCAAAAATAATGACTTTTTCTTGCTTACCACGGGGTTAGGTGGTCGTCAACCCTTTTTGTACTCGGCACAACACGATTTCAAGGAGATCATTGGCTTGATTATACGTTGTCGTTTTAAAGAAAACACAGAGGAAAAACGGTCTAGTGAAAAAATTGTTATACGCCAACAGAATATGTATTGCTTAAGGGTCACTCCTTAGGTTGGAGTTATGGCACATTAACATTTTATATTGAATTGTATGTATTATTGTCGTTTGCTGAATAAATTTAATGATGAAAATCAGTCGGAATGATCAATTCCTACTACATTCACTTTCAGGTAATATTAAGTTTACAACAATAGTACTAGATATAAACTCTAAAATGGTGAAATTTAGTGTTGAATTTCACTTTTCTTATTGCTTATTGCTGGTTATACTCGAGTGGAATATTACGAAAAACATACATGCTTCATAGGATTGTATATACCCATTATTAAAGGACACGAAGAGTATCCTAAAGGTTTTATTGTATTTGATTTAGAGAATAAAGGATAGAATTTGTTATTTTGACCCTCTAATATCGTGTTCATTGGATGGGCAGTCAAAATATTGAACGGCCCATCCCATATGCACGATATTAGTAGGAAAAAAAAAAACCAATTTCTAGCTTTTATTTCATTCTATTAGATTTGATGTTAAAACTCTCTGAAACGTTTTCTTTTCAATAGTATAGGTTTTCCTGTTCGATTTCCACACAATGTTCATCGATATTCAACAATGTTAGTTTCAAAATTCGTCCCCAAAAATCGAAACTGTTACATTTGCCAACTCGATTTCGTCTTTTGGTCAAACAACTTCAAAACTGGTGCGCTTTCTAACTCGTAACGGTCGCACCGGTTCGACGTGTTAATTCAAATTCGTCGGGTCATACACTTTTGTTGTACATGGCCAACTGATTTCGTCATTGGTCATCCCGATTCATAAAAATATCATGCGAATTCGTCGTATAGGCCCGCATTTGGGCGGGTATCATGCATGCGTTTAAGGCCTAACATTTAAAATGGCTCTTAACAGGATAGGAAGTGACGTTATGGTGGCGATTTTGTTAGTGATGTATCACTCAGGAGAGGGTGCATTCTAAATTACATGGATTTTAAATTAAATTTGAAAGTTTGTGGTAGGGAGAAATCAATTCTAGATTTAAATTTGGATCTTATATATATATATATATATATTATGTTTAAATGTCAAAATGATAAAACAACTATAATTTAGAAATATATATGTATGAAGCAGTCAATATTTGGCTTAAACACAAATTGTTTGATTTTTGGTGCCATCAAGTTGCCATCATTTTTTCCAAAGACAACAATTTCAATCGTAGGGCCTATAATTATAGGCTAACAGAAATCGTACTCGATGTGATTCGTTTAACGTGCTCAGCTCGAAAGGAAACAGAGTTGATGCACGCAAATAAACAAACAGAAAGTATGAAAAGTATGACAAGAAAATTCAGCCCGAAATCCTTTCACATGGGGATATTTTTGATAGAAAGCTTTACACTAGTGCAAAAATCAGAATTTTTACATTTTTAGGGACACCTGTTATTTGAAATCTCTCGTTGTACCTTTAATGCAAGATTTTGAGCTAACCACTTGGCAGGTTATGTTAGACATCATGTTAGTAATAAAGAATACCAATACATGATTTTTGATATGTTCTGATGTTCCGATTAGAAATCGCTGCTTATCCCTAACACATAGAAGGAACCTTATAACTGGTAGATGCAATTCAGCAGGTACCTGTTTTAACCGACTCAATGTATACACTGCCTACAGTGCTATCCAGAAGGTACCAGTGGAACGGGTTCTATTGGGGCAATCTCCACGGCAGCGCAGATCCAGACCGGATCCAGATCGGATCCAATCTCGTATCCAGTTTGCAACGGGCAACGGCCAAACTTGATTCAGATCTGCAACGCGTCATGGTGTGTACACGCTGGGTTAGTGTCGCTGCAATTTAAGCGAGTTACTTTTAGGTTACGCGTAAGTTAGTACTCGCACCAAGGTTACGCGTAGCAGTTGTACATTTACGCTTAGAAGAAGGCGCGCTTGTACTTTCGCACTCACTGCGCCGAGTAGAGTTCTTAAACGGTTTCCCATGATATGATCTGTGATTGGATCTCGGTGATGATGCGCATCGGATCTTGTCTGCGCTCCGTGTAGATTTCCCCAAGATCCTAACGTTGTTGTACACGCGTATGTTCAACCCTGCCGGACTAGTATGTTCTCTTTAATCTAAAAAAATATTGAAATCATTTATTTTTAAAAAAACGTCCATGGTTGGATTCGAACCTGTGATACCCGCATTATAAATCGATCCTCTTATCCACTAACCACAGAGCCGGGGGATGTGGGAGGTCATTGATTTAATATTACATAAGCTTTACGGATAAAGCGCTAATACTATTGTGATATGATAGCACGGAGGCGGTATACAGTACATTGAGTCAGTTCTAACCGTGAAGTAGCAATAGATGTACAGTTATAAACGGTTACTGCTATGGAATTGGGTGGGCTAGATCACCAGGTTGCCTATACAAAGAAACAACAGAATCTCAAACAAAGTAACAAAATTTTATTTCAAGAACTATGGTTTTGTTTCCTTTCAACCACGAGGAAGTAAGAATAGCTTTTATATTTGTCTAATAGGTTCAACTCGCAGGCCACCTTTATTTTGTACTTGTAAATATATCATTTTAAACTAGAGTTCAGTTACAGGGAAAATTTGCAGTCAAAATGAGGCGCCTCCTCAAAAATAGTAAACATACCCTATCTTTGTAGTGCCTCGTTGTAACTACGAGGTACTATTTGAGTGAGTAAACATCATCCTCGAAATTAGTAAATTGCAGTTAAATGAGGCCACCTCCTCTAAAATAGTAACATCACCCCTATATTTGTAGTGCCTCGTGTTGTAACACGAGGTTACATATGATTGAGGGAGGTAAACACATAATCGGAAAAGTTAAGGTTGCAGTTAAAACGAGGGCACTCCTCCTAATAATAGTAAACATCACTCCCTATCTGTAGGCATCGGTGTTGTTGTTGTAACTACGAGGTTACATAGAGGGAGGGAGTAAATATCACCCCTGAAATATAAACAAAAAAAAGTTTGCAGTTAAAACATGAGGCGCCTCCTCCTAAAATAGTAACACCACCTCTATCTTTGTAGTGCCTCGTGTAACTACGAGGTTATTATAGATGAGGGAGTAAACATCATCCTTGATAGTAAAGTTGCAGTTAAATTGAGGTATCCCTTCTTAATAATAGTAAACATCACTCCTATCTTGTAGTGCCTCGTTTAAACGAGTTTACTATTGTGTGAGGCGACACAAACTCTCTAAAACAACATGAGGCAACACTCTGTTTGATTTGCCGTTTTTGATTTCCTCCCTCCCTGAAATAGTAAACGTTGCAGTAAAAACGAGGCACCCTCCCAAAATAATAAAACATCACCACTGAAAAGTAAAGTTGGCAGTTAAAATGAGGCACCTCCTCCTAAAATAGTAACTCCCCCGGTTTCTTGTGTGCACACTCGTTGTAACTATGAGGTTATATGTTGAGTGAGGAAGTTTCATCTACTGAAATAGTAAAATTTGTAGTAAAACGAGGCCACCCCGGCCCCTGCCCTTTTAGGCATCAAGAGGGATAATAAAAAGGGAAACCTTTCATCGAAAGAGGTTCCGAAAACTACAGGTGAAAGGCTTCTTTAGACAAACTTGTGATAATATTTAGCAATATGACAGATTAATAAAACTATGAACAAAATCAACTGTTATTGTACTTCTTTTATTACTGTAACTTGACGAATATCACGTTTGTTTACATTTGGTTTTGTGGATCTTCACGTTTGTTTACATTGGTTGGGTAATGTACAAAACAATGGGGTAAATATGAAACCTAATCACGTACAGACTGAAAAATAAATATTACTATCACATAAAAATCATTAATATTTAGATAGAAATGAATAATTTCCAGAACATCGTGGATATCGTTTTCCCAAGAAGAAAGCATTTCTTTTAGGAAAGTAATCATGACAACACAAATAAAAAGAAATTAAGATGGATTTTTCCAGTGGCGATTACGTAAATTATTGTTTTCATGCTATTGGACATTCACCAATTTGCGGCCAGCGCCAGATTTGATTTACTTGATTAGAATTGCGCCCATTTTTAAATGGGACTATTATCGACGTACTTGCTTTGAGTGAGTGAACTGCGCGAACTCAAAGACAGCACAAAATACTCTATCAGTACAAATAAGTGATAAGATCCATTCACGCTGTTTTTTCGGGACTTACGCCCTCATCTACGTTCGAAAAAAAAAATTTACCGAAAAAAATCTTTGTTGGAACAGGTATCTTGTCAAGAGTAATGAGAAATTTATAAAGCCATTACAGAAGAGTTTGCATACTTTGCATATCGTAATTTTGTGATTTACATCTTGTCAAAGAGCGAAAGAAAGCCAAGAAATTTGAAAGCGATGGAAGACTCGAAATACCGCCAAGATGAAGACCGCATTCATGCGTATTTCAGCAATTTAAGGAGGCTAGGACAACACGTTAGCTCCGCGCACTGGATCTGGCACTGTTCCAAGTTGGATTTTCCAACAAAACTGCTTGCGTGGCGTTCTGAGTGGACTCGGCGCGTAAAATCAGCAGCTGCGCCGTGATGCGTCTCTATGCGCAAACAAAAACTTATGGAAGCGAGAGAAGAGAAGAGAAAGAGATGCCTGAACGTGACGGGCAACCTAAAAAAAGCCAAGAGACCACTGCCTGATCTCTGCAAAGGGGGGAGACTCCAACACCCTCTCTCCGGAAAAAAAAACGGGGAAAATCACCCAAACGGACTCTGAATGAATAATGGTGAATGAGTTTTTATATTTCCCCATGAGGCTTGTGAACGAGGTTTGCAAGTACTGTTTTTAAAAAGGTGTGAAACAAAAAGCCGACTTTAATTGTATAGGAATAGGAATCCAATATTTGTTATTGTTTCTCCGGGCGGGCCCCACTCAACTTTCAGGTAGGGATGTGCGGCCCCGATTTCGGAAATTGGGGGTTGTGAAATGCTTTGTCTCGGTTTTTGTCTCCGAAAGTGGGGCTAGCTAAACTGAAATTTTGAGAAATTTAGCAGGTGGGAAGTGAAATTTGGCCAAAATTCAGCTGCTGGGGCCAAAATTTTCTGAAAGGGGACCTTAAGAAGTGAATTATGCTTCAATGGGGAGTTTGGGAAAATGCCTGGGAGCGACGTGAAAAGGGGGTCTTAAAGGGCCGCTAATACCCATACCTCTTTTCAATGTTAGTCCCTCCTCCCGGGTGTTTTCTATGCACTTTATTCTAATCTATATGTAGGCCTACTCGTGTGTCACAACCACCCCTTCAAATTGATCAAAGATTAGAATTTTCTAAATTACCGAGAGTCTTATATTATTGATTCTATTGGTCTAAGTATGTGTGCCGAATTTTATGGGGCACCGTCAGGATTTACTTTAAATTGGAAATAACAGTTTCTCAAGGATGGTGAACTAAAAGCCAAAAGGAAGTGTTAAGATCATGAAATGTGCCTTTAAGTTTGAAGTGCAACCCAAATGTAAAAACCGCTATTAAACCACGGCAGGAAGTCGATGAGGCGAATGGAGAAAGAGTTTGTACATGTGTGTAGAAGAGGCGCTGAGATTTTCCGTTCTTGAGGTCCTTTTCCAAAAATTTTTACCCAAACAAAGCTAAAATTTAGGGCCAAATTTTAATTCCTGCGCCTGCAATTTTTTCGAAATTTCAATGGGTCCAAATGGCCATGAAATGATGAAATCAGGTATCATGTCCCAGGTTGGAAATCGGGGCCGCAAATACCTACCTGAAAAAAAAAGGTACCCCTTCCCCATATACTCCCATCTGTCTCCCTTCCTCTTCACTAAATTGACAAAGACTAATGGTAAGTGTCAAAAGGAATAATAAGGGAAATAACATTGAAAAGACATAAAATTTAATCTACTAAATTATTTTGAATTTCAAGCATTGTTTGTTCTTCCTAATATAGTAGTGGGAATTGAAAGGTGGCATTGTTTGCTCTCTAAAAATTACGCGTCGGGGCAATTTACAGTAAATGGCAACGATTTTATAGTATTGTGGTGCAGAATTGCCAGTAAAATACACCGAAAATCCAAAAACTCAGTAGTATTTTAACGGGGTGCCAGCATACTTTCTGTTTACGGTGTATTTTTGTTCAATGTTCCCAATTTTCCTCAGATTTTCCGAGAAAGTAATTCTCATAGATAAGGCAATATTAAGAATACATAGGAATTGGTCTACTTATGAAATTGCGTGATCGATACGCGCGGGAGTATTAGAATCGCAAGCGTTGATATCGCGTAGCCATGTTTGGTTGGGTGTGGTGAGCCTCTAAATGGACAAGAGAGTATTATCACAATTTTGAACACTAAAAAAAACGTGCTATTGGTTTACATTATTGAGAAAAAGTGGTCGGTGACCCCCCTTTTTTTCCTTCGTAATCGAAAGCTTCTAGTAGGCGAACTTTTATTAAAATTCCATCAAAAAATTTCGAGCAAGATTTTTGTGATAATTAAAAATGTCTGTCGTAAAATAAAATGTCCTAGGTTGTTGTACTAATTTGTGTCAAAAATGCAAAAACTAGGTATTTTGAAATTCCAATTATTATATGAAAAACGAGGTCGGTGACCCCACTTTTTTATTTGGGATTGCTTGGTTACCATCGATGGAGTGTGTTCATGGCCAAGTTGCACTGAGAGAGTTAGCGTAGAGCTCTGAGTGTCTAGCCTCTTATGCGGCTTTTATGGTTTGCTGTGATATACCCCGGTACGAAAAAGTGGTCGCACATAAATCAGACTAGAAAATTATCGGATGATTCATAAGCAGTCACGGGTGTTTTCGCCATCTCGTATTGTTATTACTTAGTAGCTAAAAATAAATAGACAAATTAAAGTTACAGCCTGTCAAGTGGTTTAATTTAAGGGGGTGAGTGTGTGTGTAGCGATCTACTCGATAAAACTTTCCAGAATTCACAAATGGTATTTACAACGGTGCTGATTTTAATGATATATGAAATAAAAATTTATATGGGGGTCTATCCGTAAAATCTGTTGTTGTTGAGCTAAGCCAAAAACAAAAGGTATGTGTCACTTTTTAAACCACGCAAGTCTATGGGAAAAGTCAAATTGACGTTTAGATCGCCTACAAAATAAAAAACCTCTCGATAAAAATTTTTAATTTCTAAATATGTTGAGGTCCCGTTGTCGTTCTTCAAAATTTTTGAAATAAAAAATGCGGGTCACCGACGTACTTTGCATTGACTGCCGAAAACCACGGAAATATTGACACTTTTTTCAAATTGGGCGGTCGTGTTGGGCGCGCCAAGATGAATAATGCGCGCCACATTCGCATGCAGCAAAGCTGGAACGCAGGCGTAGAGAGCGAGATTTAATAAACGCAAACAAGCGCACAGTATTCGCGGTATATGCGCATGATACCTTCGCAGCTCAAAACTAAATTCTTCCATTGTCCATGACTGGGCTCCAAACAGAATGCTAAGGTGTGTAAAGCAGCTTGCGAGTACAACAAATCACACGTCAACCCCTTAAACAAAATAAGACACCAAGCTTCCGGGGGAGAGGAGGTTCAAAAACCAAAATTGACACATACGGGACGTGCCACAGAATGGTTACCTTTTTTCAGCCTTATTGGAATATCAATGAACCTTTTTTCATACAATCTGGTATAGCAATGGTCGTTTTTTTCAGAATTCTCAAAATTTGTGAAAAGTAGTCAAATTTACTCAATCGGAAGCAAAGTTAGTTTTTAAGAATTGTTGGAAATAGTCCACATTTGGGAAAAAATGGCAAGTTTTGGTAAATTTGGCCCAGGAATTTGCAATTTGGTATATCTTTGGGTCCCTCTTTTGGCAAAAAAAGGTTATAAGCTATGGGTCCGTCTTCCCGACTTCGGAGGGCACATCCTACCCCAAACAGACTTGAGAAACCTCCCCCTCCGGGACCAAGATATTCGTCTGATGATAAGTGAGGCGCCATTAATAACACATTACGTGTTGAAAACAGTACACGTCAAGTGAAGGACATTAAAGCCACTATCAGTCATTTGTTCCCAAATTCAAATGCCATCTTGTCTCTACTTGCTAGTGTTAGGTATATTCAACATTTATTACTTTCTTTGTGAAAAAAAAAAAGAACTTAAGCCTTTAAAGCAGTCATGAAGATGCCACTTACGAATGTTTCTAGACCTAAAACAGTCGGATACTGACTTAAAGATAAACTCATAATTTAGATAGTGGCTATAACTCCATACATGTTATCATGGCAGGGAGGATACGAAACTATACATAAAATTGTTGGTTATTCTGTTGAATACGGACGAAAAACGGAAGGTAGTCTGGTAGCAAGTTTCAAGGAAACTTTTTTTTATTCCGAAATAAAATAAATGAACTTTAACGTAAATTTGGATAGATATACACGATTGTGGGGTAATATAAGATATAGACAGATGTTTCCTATCATATTTTTAAGAGGGGGGTGGGAGGGGATTTTTTTTTAATATTTCAAATTAAAAATACAGAATTTTTACATTTACGGAGTCAAAATTTCACAGACATTTTACTAACAGGTTGGCAAATTTAAATGAGTAAACTGCCGTATTGCAACATTTCACCATTTTGACCCATTTTTCGTGACAAGAATATTAAACGGTTTGAATTGGTAAAGTGAGGAACTCTTTTGGTCAATTTGTCCGTCAAGTTGTCGAATTCCTGACTTACTGCAAATCATACCTATTCATTGGGAATTTGGAAAACGACCCGAATGCGTTATTATTAATATATTGGTATGCATTTGTACTTATCGAAAAGGGGAACAGCATATTAGTGACGTCTTGACGTTTGAAATGGTGGAATCTGTTTTGACCAGAAATAAAAAAATGTAAGAGCAATCATTCTTACCGCATTTCCATGCCACACGCTATCATATTTCAACATGTGAGATTTGGCGCTGTTGGATTTGTTTTCAATGAACTTAAATGTCTCAAAATGATTAGCTGAAAAATGATTTTTTTGTTAAAACCGATTATTTTTAAAATGCACCCGAAAAGTTACAGAAAAGGCCGATGTTGATGAAGTTCTTTGTAAATTTTTCTGGCTTCTATTTGGAATCCTATTGATGAATGGTGAATGATTGGTGCATTACCTTTCGTTGTAAGACAAAAATCGGAGGATTTTTTTTTTCGTTCTATATCTACAGAAATCACACTTGTGATCATAGTGAAAGTTTCATGGAACGCATGTACGCCGTCAATCAAACATTCACAATTAAAAAAATAAAATAAAACCACCGCAATGTATTTTTAAGGAATGAAAACTCAGTAGGCGGCGTATCACTACTTAAGGTCACATGACAGCAGTAATTAACAATCTGGCAATGAACCTGCACGTACAGTTTCGTCCTTTATTATTTGGGGTTCCTACCTCGTACGCAAACCTGTCTGGAAAGCAGTGTAAGAAACTTGTGAGTCCGCCATGAGAGAGTGTCTTAGCTACCATGGCAACATACACGGAATAAACCGTGACCTTGTAGACGATGCTACTGGATATTGGCGATGAAATAGGTGATGCATTCATTACACAATGGAGAACACAATAGGTATGACACTACATCACTAGGACTCGCCAGTTCGTGACACCGGTTGTATACGTGAAGTCATGGTCGTTATTTTCTTTTGGGCCTCATGGGTATTAGATTAAATAAAGCCCCGGAATAAAGCATAGCATTTTAACATAAACAAGTATCATGTCATTAACAGCAACAATCCAATTAGGGTAGTGTTGGCGCCGAGATAGCAATTAAACCTGGTTTATGAAGCAGGCCTTCACCAGATGCGGGATTTTTTCTGAAAGGAGCATTCCAGATGCGGGCAGATGACGCACGACGGAACGATAGATCTCTGACGGCTAACTAGTTTAGAACGAAGAACTTAACCAGCTGAGTCGTGGGATCTGATGGAGCGTCTGAGTCGCCCATGTGATTGATCTACGCCAAAAGCTGCTCTCCGTGCATCGTAATTGTATGACATTTACTAGTCACTTAGTTTTCGTGCGCCTTCTGGGTACATGTTCCTGCACATGTTGGGTGGCTTATTTCTTCCGATAACGCTTGCCGTGAGTTGCGCAACCTAGAGCGGTTATTCCTGATATTTAGTGTTTGGTTTAACAATCAGATGGGGCCGTTTTTTTACTATTTCACCCACAAGTGGTTGCCAAAGGGTTAATTTGTGGTTGTGAGGAAGAATACAACCCGATCGTTTGCGAGACACTTGATGTATTCCGTTAAACAAATCATTTTGCATAACACAAACTTTCACCCTTGGGTTGGAAGAAAGGATAGGGGGAATTGGATGCTCTACAAACCCGGAGCAGGGCATGTATACTTGGGTTTTTGCCGCTAAGAAAGTTAAGTAGATACGCCCCCCTGATCCTGTTCGTCAGACGACGTTGTATGACAGGGTCATGATGTTGCCTGAAAAATATTTTAATAATGATAATAATAATAATATTATAATAATAATATCAATACTTATTGAAGAAGCATTAGAAGAAGTAGGATATCACCGGAAGAGAAATCAGGAAAGGAAGGACAGGAAGACGAAGGCTCAGAGAAAGAAGGATTGGATGAAGAAGGATCAGAAGGAGGATCAAATAAGCAAAATAAGAAGGATCAGAAGAAGAAGAATGGTCTGGAGAAGAAGGATAAGAAGAAGCAGAAGAAGACGGAAGCAGAAGAGGATCAGAAGAAGAAAGCGAAGGAGAAGAAGAAGAAAGCTCATCAGAAGAGGAAGCAGAAGAAGACAAGAATTCAAATTGAGAAGGATCGGAATAATCATCCGAAAAGAAGATGAGTAGAAGAATGCGAAGAAGAAACCGAAAAAGAGAAAGATCATGGTGATGACAACGATGATGATCGTGATATGTGTTTGCTGCATGAAATTTGCCGGTTGATATATTTCGATTTCGTTCTAGAACACTTTCTTATTTCTGATTCGTCTACTCCTCTTTTTTCTAATGATGATTCTGATTTATTTTGAGGTTTAACCTAGGATAACTTTTGGAGATTTTTTTTCTCTTTTCAAATGAAGATATTTCCATAAATATGATGAGATGAGAGGTAAATAAAGCTAACCGCTTGCGATTATTTGGGCATTATTTTTGTTAGGTTTTAATTTAGATAGACAACTGGGCAAACTGTTTCCAAGTACAGATGGATAGACTCCGTGCATTTAATTGTATTTATAACAATGGCAAACTATACCTGCAAGTTCCTTCTTCTCCTCTGGGATCTTTCCGGGTGCCAGAATCATTGGAACACTTCCAAAGTAGCCGTTACTGAGGCCCAACCCAGCCGATATTACCATCGGCCAGACATCGTGACGAAATATCGGCTCTTGTCTGGGAGCAACGCAAAGAAGCATCAGAGGTACCAGGATGATACGAGATACCTCAGCTATAAGAAGATACTTTGGTGACCAGTCAAGAGGCACAGCACCTAGGATCTGTTGGCCCAAACCCAAGAAAATTTAGGAAAGACAAATGCATTAATGAAGGCGTTTGTATAAAACGCTTGTAACGTTTCAAAATAATCTTAACAGTTTACTTTTAGATGGACATGATGGAGACTTAAAGTGACGAGAGGAGATTTTTTAGGATACGAATTTCTCCCAATTTGCACTTGATCGGTTGTAGAACAACTACCGAGACCGTTTCGATGGTTTATTGGACAAACAAGTAAAACAGAAAACCAAAAACCATGTATGAACTCGCCTGCTATCGTAATCGTCCCCATTGAAAAAGCATGCATTGATTTCTGTCGTGCACGACAGAAAATGCAAAATCATCATCTTATTGATCTCATTATATAACGGCAGCTTATTCACTTCAGGTGTGATCTAATGCATTATTGGTAAGCATCCCAAATATGCAAAAAAAAAAAAAAAACGGATTCGAAAAAATTGGGGCGCTTCTTTCTGGAAATGCCCTCGTGTGTCTTTAAATAGTTAGAAAAGATAGGGCTATCCTTTCTGTCTTTGAAAATTGTACTGGTATGAGAAAAATATACTGGTGTGAGAAAATTGTACTGGAGTGAGAAGTTATAAGCCTTTCCAGCAGTCTGTCACCTACTTCGTCATTGTTTTTATCGTTTACTCATTCAAATGGAAATCTTACTTAAATGTCTGCTTAAATATAGCAGACATTCCTCTTTTAGGTGCAAGCCTTTTTAATTGTATGAGCGAATGATTTTGTTAGTCTGGACCCAGTCAAGCCCAGTATTTGAAGGTGTCCGTTGTATTCGAAAATCCCTCTAAATATTTTTTAAAAGTAAAGACAGTCTTTGCACATCAATTGTGAAAAATATTATGGAAAATGGCACCACGAGCTCCATTATCATGATTGTACAATAAACATTTACTCTAAACAATAAATATATTTTGTGGTATCCGTAGCAATATGACGTGATGCGTGCTGATCTTCATCCATTAGAAACAACCAGTCGTTAGGATTTTTCATGCTTCCTTCGCTTTCGTCATTGGAAGTGGCGCTTCTGTAGGTTGTCCATTAGCTGAACGGAATGAAATGGCGGGGATGAAGCTCTGTTTTTTCTGGTATAGCTCTGGTTCTTCTTTTATGATCTTTTAGCTCGTAGTAAGAGTTTGTAAACAAGCTGAGCAAAATTATTTTGAGTGTTTGAGTGTTTTCGCAAACTTGAGAAACGAAAGTTTTTTCTAATACATCGAAGAAATTAGACACGGCATAGTAGAATACAATCAAGCAACCAAGAAATCATGTAAAACTAAATGCGGATAAAATAAAATCTTAAAATTGACGCACATTACTGACTTGTAACGTGTTGTATCTACCAGGGTTGAAGGTTATGTTAGATTAATATATCTTTCTCTTTCACATCCGTTACTAGATTAATGAGGCATGTTCTGTACTCTGTTCTCTTCTGCTCACGTTAATTACTAAATGCAGATTTTTCTTTTAGTTAAGGCTTGTTTTGTCTTGTCTATCTTGTTGTATGCTCCAGACTTAATGTATTTGGCATGCGGTGTCAGAGAAAGATTCTGCGGATTACCTGGTCCCATCGTAAAACAAATAAGATCCGTGACCAAGCAACCCAAGTTGACTGACAAAAGCAGGAACCGCTGAATAATAGGTTCGGCCACCTGCAACGATTGGATCTAATAGCCACTTGGTCTAACTCCAATTCGTCTAAACCCATATTGTCTAATACCAATTTGTCTAATAGCCATTTAGTCTAACATCCAATTTATCTAACAACCAGAATGTCAAAAAAAAAAAAAAAAAAAAAGGGTTGAAGGTTATGTTAGATTAATATATCTTTCTCTTTCACATCCGTTACTAGATTAATGAGGCATGTTCTGTACTCTGTTCTCTTCTGCTCACGTTAATTACTAAATGCAGATTTTTCTTTTAGTTAAGGCTTGTTTTGTCTTGTCTATCTTGTTTCTGCGGATTACCTGGTCCCATCGTAAAACAAATAAGATCCGTGACCAAGCAACCCAAGTTGACTGACAAAAGCAGGAACCGCTGAATAATAGGTTCGGCCACCTGCAACGATTGGATCTAATAGCCACTTGGTCTAACTCCAATTCGTCTAAACCCATATTGTCTAATACCAATTTGTCTAATAGCCATTTAGTCTAACATCCAATTTATCTAACAACCAGAATGTCTAATATCCATTTGGTCTAATGCCCATCTAGTCTAATACCCATTTCGTCTATTGCCATTTGGTCTAATAACGACAAACACCATTTGGTCTAATATCCATTGGTCTAATATCCATTTAGTCTAATATCCATTTGGTCTAATATCCATTTGGTCTAATACCCATTTGGTCTAATACCCATTTGGTCTAATATCCATTTGGTCTAATACCCAATTGGTCTAATATCCATTTGGTCTAATATCCATTGGTCTAATATCCATTTGGTCTAATACCCATTGGTCTAATATCCATCTGGTCTAATATCCATTGGTCTAATACCCATTTGGTCTAATATCCATTTGAATGTTAAACCCAAAATAATTGGTCTTAAACATTGATTTATAATATTGAAAAAAAAAATATCTGCCAATTGCATGTATCAGTATGGCATCTACATCATAATCATTTCTGCTGCAGAGCAGGCGACCACAAGTTCCCTCCAGCTACAGCGGTCATTAGCCAATTTTTGCAGTTGACTATTCCTTAGCATGTTGTCCATGTCACCCAGGAGACACTGAATGCATTGCAGAACAGTGTTCGTTGTCGTCCGGATTTTCTCCTGCCATGAGTCGGTACATACAGTGCATACTCTTATTTCAGTTGATGAGTCCTGGCTCTTTCCACGAGGGGTTTGGCAGTTCCCTGTCAGATTACGATGGTGGCATTTGGTACTTTGTCTACTCGTATGATGTTCAACTAAATACGGTAACAGGATGTACCAAATGAGTTGATTTTTTCCACGTCTTTTGCCCCTGCGGGCTCGGGGTGAAGAATAAGCCTGATGTATTCCCTGCATGTAGAGGCGACTAAAAGGGATCCCTGAGGGTTCGGGGTTAAGAATTGGTCTGTTGTACGCCCTGCATATCATAAGACAACTCGTCTAATGTTCCAACATGATGCAGTTTTCTCACTGGTAATATTTCCTTCGTATGAGAATGGAGTTCTATGCTTGGACCGATTCTTTTTCTTATTTTTGTCGGTGATATTGTTCTTGATATGTCTTCTTTCCTTTTTCAATTTGCAGATGACCATAGATTGCTAAGACCTGTATGGACTTGACCAAATAAATGTGCAAGATGATTTAGACAAACTTTATGCTTGGTCTGTCCAAAGCAAACTTCCTAATAATGTCTTGACGTGTGCAGTCATGCATTTTTCTAGATCTAAAACTTATGCTAGGACAAACTACTCACTGGGTGGCAAAACTCTGCAAACATTTGCAAACTCGGTATAATTGTTTTCTTCTAATCTTTCTTTTTCTGTAACAATTGATTCTACATGCAACAAAATGTCTCCACTATATAGTTGGTTTCCTCATCACGCTCACTAGGAATTTGCACTTTTCTGCTCTTTTTAATCTTACAGGGCTCTTGTTCACCTGGTTTACTGTGCTGTTGTTTGGGCCCCTTACAATACCAGTTACATAGACGAGAAAATTCAAAGAAAAGTAATTCGTGTTCTCTTTTACAGGAAAGAGCATATTGGGGAGCGTGTTGAATATCTTGATAGGTTGTCTGAGTTTGGTTTGCTTGGAGTGGCTAATTTGTTCACATTTCAGCATTTACAATTTTGTTTAAAACTGGTTGGTTCTTCATTTTTTTGGCTTTTTTCGCAAACGTCGCATCTCAAATGTCATATTTATGCATTGGAGAGCAAGAACTATTTTTCTTAAATTCTGTGTTTGTTAGTTTCCCAGACTTTGGGAAAGTGCACCAGTTGATATTCGTAACGCTGATTCTGTGTCAAAATTTAATGATATAGTTTTGGTGCATTAACCCTAGTCTTACCAAGCCATGTTTTGTAACACGGTTTACCAAGAAGGGTGGTTACCATGCCCCTAGAGAAGTCGTTGTAAAGTACCAGATGCTTATGATTTTGATACCAGTGGATAACTATGGTCATCCACTTTCCATTGATACCAAAATAAGTACCAACATAACTAGTCCGCGAGTCGGCAAAATTGACATTTTCCACAGAAGATAGGCAATTTGGACTAAAAAGGTAGGAATATCGGATTTTCATGTGTTTTAAGTTCTAAATGATGGCATGCAATTGACTATAGTTTTACACAAACAAAGATTTTTAGAGGCACATCACCCCGGTGAATGTGCTACCTTCACATTTTTTTTAAAACGACCAGGAAGGAGCTTTTTACGAAAGTTTAATTTTAGCGCACCGGAGGAAAGTTCACCAGGGGGTGGCAACTCCGCAAGATGAGGGTTAAGAAACATATCTGAACATATGGCACCAACGGAAAGCTTGTAAAGATCATTCACACACACATTCAAACCGATCGGTCTTTTAAATTCAAGTAGTCGGTTTTACACTTTGTCCACGGATCCACATTACATTTTAGTGTGGCAGCAAATTGAGTGTGATATTTTCCACCCCTCCCCCCCAAAAAAAGGCCGTCAAATGTACTATTGATGCCCTATTATTTTATCTTTTTTATCTTTTTATTTAAAGTTTTTTAAATAAAAATAAGTTTCTAGAAGAGTTGAATGAAACATACCACACGAAGAAACAAACATCTTTGATAGCATGTTGAGGGAGTGTTGTCTTTATTTGTAGACCAAAATATGCCATACACGATAAGTTTTTAAAAGGCGTTTCAAATATTTTTTTTCCACACACTTACCCTAACGCCACCAAACACCAAAAACCCCAATGCACTGAGTGAGAAAAATGCACAAAGTCCCGAATGCAGCAATGACGTCATCGAACGAAGACACATAAGGGCACGAAATCGCTGGCACACCGCCGAAGCGTGATATCCACAGGTCATGGGAGTGGGGCCCCTGGTTCGACACCAACCAGAGTTTCCAACTTTTCTCTTTCCCCTCTTCCATTATTCTTTCATTCCCTCCCGGGAGTTAGAGATAGATACATGCTTCTAAAAGATATAAGATAGGGGCCATTTTTTCTGTATATAATTAAAGTTACGACCATTTTACATTAGACGTGTGAATTTCACATCTGTCCCGTTTTTACATTGTGTTCTATGGGAAGGCAAAGTAGGTGCATCCTACGGTCAAGGTACAATACAAAACACACCAAGGATAAAAATGATACAAGAGGAGCCAAGTATACCAACTTAATGTAAGGAACAAGATTAAGACAAACTAAACTAAAGCAGAATGCACACCATTTTTTTTCATACAAGAATATGAAACCACAGACAAAGAACCGCAAAACTGACATGAAACGTACGGCAACGTTCGATGACCAAATGTAGTCATTTCCAAAGCCTATCATTTATAGAATGACCCTACTCTGACCATACTTACTGTATGGAGGTGGGTGTCGCATATGAAATGTAGGCGAAATGATTGTGACGATTTCCTGATGGTAGCGTAATAATAATTACGCAACAGCGCAGTGAGCGACCTTCGGGCCGGAGTCTGGCGCTTTATAAATGTCCATTATTATTATTATTATATGAAAATAAAGAAACAGATTTAATTATTTTATTATTTAAATCATGCTTTAAAAACACGGTCATAATTCACTTATTTTTTCCTCTTTTCTGACTTTTTCTTCGTTCTTTCAAAAAAAATCTTGATCATCTGATTCAAGCCATAAAGTATCATGGATATAAATATTAAACCAAATGGATATTAGACCATATGAACATTAGACCAAATGGATATTAGACCAAATGGGCATTAGACCAAATGGGTATTAGACCAAATGAATATTAAACTAGATGAATATTAGACCAAATGGATATTAGACCAAATGGGTTTTAGACCAAATGGATATTAGACCAAATGGATATTAGACCAAATGGGTTTTAGACCAAATGGATATTAGACCAAATGGGTTTTAGACCAAATGGATATTAGACCAGATGGATATTAGACCAAATGGCATATTAGACAAGATGGGTATTAGACCAATTCGGTTATAGACGATATGGATATTAGACGATATGAGTGTTAGACCAGATGAATATTAGACTACATGGCTATTAGAGTAAATGGTTTTTAGCCTAAATGGTTATTAGACTAAATGATATTAGACTAATTGGAGTTAAACAAAATGGCCATTAGACCAATTGGGATTAGACCAAATGGCAAGTCACCCTGGGAACCAACCCATAAGAAACGAAAACGGGGGCGTCCTAGGACAGTGTGGAAAGATATCATAAAGAGGGATCTTTAAACCTTAGTTGGCTTTGGGTGATCTGCAGATGAGGCAGATGTGGCAGCTCAGGGCCATGTTGTTTGGCCATTCCTCTCCTAGCTGCAAGTGCAGGATTGCTATAATAATGTGTCGCTCTTTCTGTATCTTTTACGTCATGTCATTGGGTTTTTCTTTCCTTCCAAACGCTTCCAAAGCATCTCTAGAGTGCTTATTTAGATGTTGTTTTACAAAGAGGTGAGCCCTTTTAGTTTTAGACCAAACAATCCATGTTATCCTGTACAGTGTGCTATTGATGGTGCATCTTATTTCTGTCCATCTTTTATCCTGACTCATATCCTGAATGTAAGAAACGAGGGAAGTTGCAGATGGTGAATTTCCATATCGGTTTGTTTTACCGCAGTCGTTTTCAGCATTGCAAGTAGGACAAAGAGCTTGAAAGGACAAAATGTAGTAATTCTTCTTCTTGCATATGAGGCAGCAGCAAAATATGTTGAAGCTGGTGGAGCCAGCTCACTCTTGATTGGTTGGGGTTTGAGAAGTCTATATCCACTGGTGGACGAAAGGTAGGGCACTCATTGAGAATGTGATCCGCAGTCTGTGATGGAGAGCCACATTGGCAGGCTGGAGATGGTTGCAGCCCCCATCGGTGCAAATTGCTGTTGTAATGACCGACTTCTGTGCGAATCCTGTTCAAGGTGACCCATTCCTTACGTGGAAGATTGCTACCAGGTGGGAGTTCTGTCATAGGTGTGATAGTGAATTGGTCTGGTCTTGGAGGATTCTATTCAGCGCTTATTATTCAAAGGGCAGCCCGTTTGGAAGGGTGCGAGATTGGTGAATGTGTAAGAGGTCTAAATGTGTAAGAGGTCTAAATGCAAAGTTTTTCACAGACTAACCTGTCAGATGTAATCAGAAAAAAATAGATAAAGCACTTTCCATGTTGTCACGTGATTGCCAATTGGTAACCAAATGCAAATAGCCACTCTATTTTCATCCCAAAGCGGAAATATAAGCACCAAAACCAGTAGTTACCAGAGTTCTATCAGTCAATTCAAATGTATATAAAATGTTCGTTGTGCATGCGAAAACGATTCGTTAGCGAAAGTGCTTCAAAGTATGAAGCTTCAGTAATGCCAGCTGAATTGTATTTACCGCGATGCTTATGATGAAAATAGAATTAAATCCCATGGCATACTTCTAGTCGCAGCTAGCGATTGACGCTCTGATCATGTGTTGCGCATGCTCTAGAGCGTCAATCGCTTGTTACGACTAGAAGTATGACATGGGTATAAAGAAGGATACTAACCTTACCGCAGAAATCCGTAGCGTTGAATATTGCCATGAGAATGACGGGCATCCAGCTACCCAGAGCACAGCTCAACACGTCCGATTCTATGCCGGGAAATAGGCATAAAGTTACAAAGTACGCCACGCCTATGGAGAGCATGTAGGGCCATAATAATCTGGCAACATCACGCTGCTGCAACGCCCCTGTTGAAAGTAGAACGTAGATTTTGCATTGAAAACAGTTGACTGACTACTTTTGATTCAAAATACAATTACAACATTTGTTTCATTATCCTACTTGTCCATGTCCAACCATTCACTTATATGAGATCATCGCAGCCAAAAGTTCTCAAGACGGGAAAGCTCCTGGCAACGACAACATCTATACAGAATTCTTGAAGAATATGCACCTGACGCTTGGTGCGATGGCTCCAACTCTTTCTTCCTAAACTTGCTTGGGACCGTCAACTATTCCCTCAAGAAGAAGACTTCATGCCATTGCAATCCTGAAGCCCAAGAATCAAGCAAATGAGCCCAAGAGTTACGTACCTATCTCGCTGCTATCCCACATCTATAAAGCTTCTTGAGAGACTGATAATCGGTAGGATCAATGATACGGTCTTACGCAATCTATAACCCCCACCCAGCTGGATTTTGAACAGTTAATCAACGACTGACCAGATAGCAAGACAAGTTAATGACATCGAGACACCCTTCAAGTCTTCATAGATCTAACTGCTTGCGGTAGGATACAGACTGGACATCGAGGTCTCTACGTCAAGCTACTCAAAATCTTCCTTGATGCCAAGCTTGTCTAGTTTATAATGCTACTGGAGAAACGTGTTGCAGAAAGATCTAATCACTGAAAGCCAATGCGGTCCATCGATGCACTTGAAACGCAGCAAACCCAAGACCGTCAAGCTCTGTTTTTCACCTTGCAAATCGATGCGCAAAAAAGAACTCAACATCGTCTTCTAGATGGAGAAAACCGTCACACGACCCCACGACGCCTGAAGTACCTAGCGTCTCATTGACCACAGCTTTACTTTCAACCAACACGTCAAGACAAGCTAAGAAGTCGCTGCCAGACGCATCTCGTGTCAATCTCAGAAGGCACGCATGAACTGGATGGGATGCATCTTTCGACACGTTCATCACCCAACTTTTTTGCTTGGCATAGCTTAAGATACACTGGCACAATTGAAAATAGTGTCTCCCTCAAGATTTTTCAAAATCTATCGTTTTTGCAATGGTTGTAAAGGCTTTTATATACAAACTGCCCTCACCCGAAATGATTACGACCAAATCAGCTTCCTTATGTGGTAAACAGAACGATTTATAATTTAACGTCGCCGGCGACGTTTAATTCAGCATACGACGAAAATGGCGTTTAAAAACACAAGAACACACGCACGCCGTCTGCATGTTTTCCGCACATCTCCCGCTTTAAAAAAAACAAAAAAAAAAAAAACAACAAAAGCACACTTTTTGATCGGTCCTATAAATTTTGTGGTTTTAATATCAGTGAGTACGAGTCCAAATATTCATGTAATATACAACAATTTGTTGATTAAAGTTATGGAAAACTTTAAAGTTGGCATACAAATTTACCTGATGGTCTTTATTCCTCATATCAATGTGTTCCTCTATCTGTTTTTGGGTAATATTATTTTTATGTGTAAATATATCTCTGGTTTTTCCAATGGCCTTAGACTATCATTTGAGAGGCACAATTGAAGAAATTTCATATTTGTGAAAATGTGCGTGCCGCTTTAACTGCTGATACGGCCTGCAACAGTAATGGAGTCGCATTTGTACACTCACCAGATTGATATTAATCTGAATGATGCAATGAGACTTAGTGGTTTGCCTTGTGGCGACGCCTGTAGAATATCTTCCATTCGTCTGGCATAGCTCCTGCAAGCCTTAGGTGGAACTTACAGACGATCAAGCTCGCCCAGAAGTGCAATGACCTTTGTTAAGCCTAATCCCCCCCAACACACCTTTTGGTTCAGAGAATTCCAGGAATCACCTTTTGCTACCCATCCTTACAACTTGCAGCGCAGTATCCCTATCGAGTCATACTGGATCAATGACAGGTGGTCTGACAAAGAAGGTGTGGACAGCCCATCTAGCACGCCCAAAGGCTGTGAAACTCACAGCTGTGAAACTCCTTGATAGGAAAGCATTGGTCAAAACCCAACGGCCTCCGATCTGACATTGGCCGTACAAAAAACCATTCATTAAGATCGGTGTGGAACTTTCATTAAACTGCGATTGTGGGATAAGCGTGGTCTAGTGGTACACTGTTAAAAATTTCTTAATTTAAGAAAACAAGATTTCCCGTAAATTTCCGGAAAATCTTGTTTTAGACACAATAACAATAAAAAAAAAACAAAAACATAAAAAATAGCTAAAATGTTAATTACGAAATGTTTCAAAAATTTCTGGCAGCAATATTTCCCGGACTTTTTTTTTTGGTTCCGTAATTTTAAATTACGGGAAAATTCCTGTTACAATACAAAAATAATTTTTTTTTTTTTTCCATAATAGAGACAAATTCTGTAAAATTACTGTCCAAAGTTCCGTTAATTGACAAAATTTTCTGTAAATTTACCCTAAAAATGACTGAATAATGCTGCCAGAATTTCCGTAAATTTACGGACATTTTTTACCAGTATAGGGTGCTTGCTATGGCGCAAATATAACCACACAAAATCCCGGGTTCGATTCCCGGTGGGGTCACTTGCTGGGAGTTATTCGGGTACTCAATTCTGGATTTGATCTATACGAGCTGATTGAGTAGATACAGAATACCGCTCTCCTCCATGGTTCACTTGGAATTGGGCTAATGAAACATGAAAGGTGGGCATCCTCTCCTTCGGAGGGGACTTTAAGCTGTCGGTCCCGTGTTTAGAGAGTCACAACTGTAACATTTACATCAGTCAGTGTCGAATAAAGTAGGGTGTAACCCCTGACTGTTCCCTAACCGCCCATCCGACCCCAGTTTTTCAAAAAACGCGGGCCATTTTTAGTAGCGGCCGTATCATGGATACACGCGGCCGCCGATCAGCTTTACACCACATTTGACAATCTGACACCACCACAAAGCTCAGTCCGAAATGACCTGTGGACACGAACGACGACGAACGACGATTGTGGAGAGCCACAAACCATTAGCCCAATCGTTGATGACTGTGAGGTCTTAAATCTCCAAGAGATCAACCTGGACGATGAAACTATCAGCTGGGTAAATGTGTGCCTATGACCCTTAAAACAAGAATATGGTTTGATTTCGAAAATGGAGATTCTGCATGCACATTGCCGGATTTTTATAAGAATGCTAGACCAACGTCTAGTCTTTAAAAATTTCTATTGCACAAATCAAAAATGAGAATGATACATCGTTCTAAATGGTTTATACAAAGGTAGAATTGACCAAAACTTAGTTAATAAACTTACTTTTTTACGCTCTGACTCTTGTCTCCATTTCAGGTAGGATTTCTGCACAGGATAACTCAATCTCAAAATTACAGTTGGATGAAGTCTGAGACTGCGTTGTGACTGTCGTCTTCTGATTATCTCCTGTAATCCATCGTATGCGAAAACTGTCAAGAGATATCGTTGGACAGTTAGTGTACGTTTCAAGACCAAGGTCAGGTTAAATTATTACTTGGTAGAAGTTTTAGTGAGACGCGTTGGGCACTTTTGGAGTATGATGCGCGAACATGGACTTAACAAAATGCACCTAACAACAACATATTTCCACCAACTAACACATAACCCTAAACACGTACTAATGCATCGGAGTCGTTAATCTAACCCGTTATTATTTTGCTTTGCTTTAATTTTCGATTTACATACAAACAACGTCGTCTTCGTTGTGTGCCAATAAGCCCCATTTTCAAATGGGTGATGTATAGGCCTACTGCTCAAACATAGACAGTGTCACTTACTTTACTGCAATACCTTGCCTTATCCAGGATTTTGTAGATATACTAATATTATATTAATCCAATTAATCTGAACAGTTTCCTTATTACAATCACGACATATTCGGGAAGCGCATTGCGGCCTCACCTCAATCATTCAACGTACGAATGTTGTTGGTCGTCACCAGCAGCTGCGGCGTTGCAGGCTGCGGTATAAAATCGTAATAAAATCCGACGTCTAGCTACATGGTTGATTTATTAAACATAAAATAACAATAATGGGCGGAGAGCACGAAAGAACTTCATGGGTGTTTACTTTCCGTGTTTCAGTAAGACTTCGTGACTATCGATTGATAGATGTAATTAAACCCCCGCATCACCTACAACGAAACGGAGATAAATTTCAGTCCTTATTACATAATTAAATCAAGGCGAATAATTTGCTTCAATAATGTATTGCTTTGATTATAACATCTTTATCATGTTGTTTTGGTGTTCACTCACTTCGTTAGAATATCAAATATCAAACATGATTCAATAAAGGACTATAACCCTTAAATAACCCAGCACGCATATTAACGGACATTAACCCTTGATATCTGAATTATAATACTGTGCCAAGAGTACATTCCTGAGTCAATGAAAAATAAGAACTCCCTTGCACAACAAGGCTCTTGACATAAGTGTAGCAAAACTAGCAATCGTTAAAAATAATTATAATATCCGTTTATGATTTTGAATGGAATAATCTGATTGCCACTCCATCGGGCGATGAATTTTTTGTTTAATTATTCAGCACAAAACCACCAAGTTTAAAATTACCCTTAATCAATTTCCCATAATAAATCTTGGTTCTCAAATTACAACCACCAAATGCCATCTCTGTCTTTATCTGGTGGCTCTCCCGTTTCAATCCCTTTTACTATGGACGGTTCCAGGAGTCGTAACAACTCTTGATAAAGATTGTCATTCATTTCTTGGGTCGTTATAAGAGCTAATAAGTGTTATCAACTCGTTGAAATTCGCAGGTTCATGGTTTTGCGTATGAAATTTGTTCGTCCATGAATAACATCAAAAATATGCATCATGACTACTGAAATGGCACATGGGGCCCCCCCGCGCATATGACATGGGACTGAATCACGGCCTGACTCACGTCCCAATCGCCAAATATCGGTTTGTAGTCTTCTTGCTGTTGCTACATTGAATGACGGTTGGCCTAGTCATCTGCCGGAGATTTCGCGTTTTTTATTTTTGCCCTCTACCACTTTAGTAGCTATAACTTCTGAAATTGGGATTCATTGAAACCCCTAGCGACCTTGCAGATCGTTATCTTTGTTGAAGACCTTGGGTATATTAGATGCCCGAATAAGACGAAGAAGCGTGGGAAATGTCTATTTGTCCATCTTCCAAGCTCATGCTATCATATGTGCATTCTACTTTGAATTTTTACATGAACCAAATATTGCGTTCTCTAATCTTCGTTACATGTTAGGTTTTTAGACCGTAAGACGTAAAGTAATGGCTAACCATGTATATACCGTCATTGGTTTGTCCTCAATTTAGTCGTCACACAGCAATTATATGTATTTTAGTCAAGCATAAAAATGACATAATGTCAAAAGACATTGTGCATACTTACTCTCGCCGGTCATACCGCTTGAAGTGAATCGACGTGGAAGCATCCCGCATAGACGTAAAACACTGGAACTGCTTACTGCGTAAAAAAACAAAACAACCAAATAACAAGAACTTAAAAAGATTAGAAGTTATAATTGGGCCTCGATGACTGGAATATTAGCATAGAACACACCTTGCTAGCTTCTGCTGTTTCTATCTTTGTTTGTTTGTTCTCTCTGCCATACAATACAACCTTATCATTTTACAGCTATTCATATAATCCATATTGGGAGCGAGTACGCAGCGGTTTCTTTCCCGCTTTTGACACCACTGATGTCCCAGGTTTCGCTCCCCTGGGTCGGGCATGAGGCTTTAGTGTAATTTGGTTTCCAGTCCCAGCTCGCTCTCGCAATATGCAAGCCCATAAAGGCCATAACGTATATCGCAAGCCGTTGCCGAGAAGTAGCAACGCGTTGCGCAGCGGTTCTTCCCTCGCTTTACTCCACTGAGGTCCAGGTCGATTCCCGTGTCGGGCATGAGGCTTTACGGGTAATTGGTTTCCAGTCCAAGCTCGCTCTCGCATATGGCAAGCCATACCGGCCATAACGTATTGCTGCACGCGTTGCGAGAAAGTAGCAACGCGTTGCCGACATTTCGGCAAACGCGTGGCGACATTTCAGCAACGCGTTGCGGTGTCGGCAATCAAAAATCATGAATTTCTGTGACGTATTTCAAAAAATAGACCCCCACAACGCGTCGCTAAGATTACCTTTGCAACGCGTTGCAAAACCTTCACAACGCGTTGCGAGCTTCCCAACGCGTTGCAAGCTTCGAAACGCGTTGCTAAGGTACCAAGCCCTAAGGGAACCTAACGTAGTGCCGGCCCCCCAAAAATCGCGTTGTGAGAAAGTCACAAAGCGTTGCGACATTTCGGCAACCATTGCGACATTTCAGACAACGCGTTGCGACATTTCAGCAACGCGTTGCAGTTCGGCCAATCACAAATCATGAATGTCTGTGACGTATTTCAAAAATATAAATCTCACAACGCGTTGCGACTTCACAACGCGCTGCAAACCTTACAACCGTTGCGACAATACGTTATGAACATTTGGCCTTCACAACGCGTGTGAAGTTGCATCGCGTTGTGAAGCTCGCAACGCGTGTGAAGGCTTGCAATCGCGTTGTGAAAGCCATAATGGTCATAACGTACTGCCGCCACGCGTGTTTTGTGGATCATATTTGAAATAAACGTCACAGAATTCATGATTTTGATGGCCGACGCGCAACGCGTGCCCGAAATGTCGCAACGCGTTGCGACTTTTTCACGACGCGTTGCGGCAATACGTTATGACCCTTATGGCTTGTGGACCTTCGCAACGCGTTTGTAAAGCTCACACGCGTTGGGAATCTGAAAGCGTTGTTTAAGGCTCTGCCAACCGCGTTGTGAGTTTCCACAACGCGTTGCTTAGCTACTTTGCAAACGCGTTGTGGTCTATTTTGTGAAATACGTCACAAAATTCATGATTTTGATTTGGCCGACACCGAAACGCGTTGCTGAAATGTCGCAACGTTTTGCCGAAATGTCGCAACGCGTGACTTTCTCGCAACGCGTTGCGGCAATACGTTATGGCCTTATGGTCTTGCCATACTCCGCAGGTTTTCTCCGGGTGCCCGGTTTCCTCCTGATTCTAAAAACGGGACTTTCTTCCCCTTCCTGTCCTAGTTAACGTATGTGGTTTTCGGTCGTTGTGTGGTAAATGTGCAATGGCCGCTGATTAGGTGCGCTCTAAGGTGCATTGTTCTGTGAAAGCGCGTGTTCTGTGTAGAGCGCATATATTAAATGCTAAATTCTTAAATAAAGAAATTGTGATAATCATTTTGAAAGATGCAATTCTACCCATTTAATTCAACAGGCATACTCTATAAAGGACATAAAAATGAAGAGAGAGGCACATTAAAATTAATATTTGATTGACCAATAATTGGTGGACCAATGTATACTTCGGTTATTAACCACGCAAAATGGTGGTGATAAGGTAATTATCATCAGTAATTTAATATTAATGCAGATCAAAAATGAGATTCAAGCATGGCAGATTTATAAGGATATACGCAAATTGTGCGCTACTAATATAGTGCTATTAATGGAATACAGCCATCTACGCTACAATGACATAAAGAAACATGCCATACAAACGTTGTGCTGTCTGGAGGTCATTGGAATATGAAATGTCATGGAATGTCTCTAATGAAATAAATTTCTAGCATGTTACGTGTTGTTTCGATTTATATTAAAACACATACAAAGCGTATGTATACAACAGTCAGCACCATCTCAAATTGAGATGCCGCCTTCTCAATGGGTTAAATGTGTTTTCTATCTATTGCAAAGTTCCCGTTACGAGCTATATTGTATTGTTATATTTGTAATCATAATGGTGAATCATAGAGTTTAAAAGGTTACTTTGCTAACAATGTAAATGGATATAAACTGAAGGTATGTCTATATATTTGCAATTTCTTGCATGTAATATTCGCCAGAGGCTTGCAGATAAAGGCAAACATCAGAGCGGTTTGAACCAATTCAATAATGAATTGTAATGTGTCTACTGCACTGCATCTGCAAAACCATGTCAGTGCTTAGGGATAGAAGGCACTCCAAAAGGTTAAGAACCACAAATTCATTTCCTGATCATTTGTGGGCTAAATTAAATGAGTGCAAAAGATCAGGGTTTTATGTGTTATAGGATTTTGGTTTCTCCACAATTGTCATGTTGTGTTGGGATTGCTCAATACACCCTCTGGGCAAAGATCTACTTAGGAGTTCGTTGAAAGATGAAAGGTTCCATTAAATTCTTACCTTTGCACTCACAGGCATCGTATAATTTTATCAATGTAATAACAATTATATGGGCACTTGTGTATGCATACAGTTGTGAGTGTGTGGAGATGTGGTGTTGTGTGTCTGGTATGATGTCAATTATATATACAAACATGGAGAAGGCAATATTAACTTCTTAAGTATAAAAGGTCAGTAAAGGGCTGTGATACGACGCTAATAACCTCGTCCCCAGAACACCAGATTTTTTTTTTTTTTTTTTTTTTTTTTTTGTTTTTTTTCTAAGAAGTGGTCAAAATTTCGGTATCGGAAGAAAGGTAATATTTTCCGCATTTCCCCTCTGAAAATCTTAGGGCTAAAGGATGTTGGTTTGGAAGATTGGTGCGACAATTTGACACATATTGGTCGACCAGATAAACAATTTGTGTCAGTGATGGTGACGTTCAAATTTCATCGGTGGGCGAAATTCTACCCGATCTATTTTTTTGTCACATAAATCTCTCATATTCTATGGAAGTATATCGATCACATATCGCTTATATCACCCCATTGTGAATTGTATCACCACTCTATTTCAATTGTTCGGGGAAATAAGAAACATATGGATGACATAAGTAAGTTACAGCAACCTACTTACATGAATAGGAGAACGGTGTACTAAGATTACTTGAATCAGTACTAGTACAAACACCTTGCATAAGCGGATATCATCTTTAAGGATGATTCATTTGCCATTTCCAATTGCCACAGATTGGCCCAAATAAGAGTGCACACTTGATAGATAGCAAGACTGAGTCGGTTTCTTTTAAGGTGAAGAACGAGATTGAAATAAGGGTAAATCGACGAAACCATGGCGACAAATAGATGGAGTAAATTGAATAGTACTCTTTTTTAAATTGACTCCTTCACCACAATCTATAATAGATGAAGTCAATGTTTTCTTGATCACTCTTTTTTTCTGGGCACTGACTACCTTCATTCTCGTCAAAGATATCTAACATTGGAAAACCATAAACACACAACAAAAAATAAATAAAATACATAAGTAATAGAAACAAAAATCAAATTATGGTAACTTAGGAACTTAGGAAGTCCTTATCTTACAGGAAATTTGAAATATTGTGAGCTATTTTATTTTCTATCGTAATGCATGACAATAAATAACATAATAGATATATTCAGGAAGCCGGAGAATTTGAAAATGAAATGCTTATAACACTAAAACACAACTTACAAATCAAATGAAATTTGGGATCAAGCAGAATTATTTAAGGATATCTATGCATTGATCAAAAAATAAATGAAATGCTCAAAATTACGAAATGTATTTAAGCCAAAATTCGTAGATTCATTTAGAATAGAATTGGTCTTAAACTCACATAGGGTTTTCATTACAATTGGGTATTCATTTAATTCATGAGAAAGTTTTAGAAACTTACTACAGAACTTGTAGTCTGACCTAATAAAAAAATCCACAACTTATATTATCGCATTGGGCGGGTTACTAGACATGCAGTTGTGTGCACGCCTTAACCCTACACCTCGCACTCCGTATTACGATTATCATCTGTCCTCAAAAGTGTCTAAAGAATTTTGATCCGGCTTAATTTACCACACGTGTAATGCAACAACAACAAACGAACGACTGCCTATCGTTCAAGATGACCATTCTCTCGTTATCGTCAATTCCATTTTCAATAAGAAGTATGTTTTGGAGGAATTATTTTAGCGATGTTTTAATTATAAAAACTACGAGGCAGATATACTAATTACCGAAGGTTAATTCATCAATGGAATCATTACCCATTGATTGTTCATACTTAAAGGATCTATGCCCAGAGTTTATATTTTTTGGTATTTTTGTATGCAGGTAAACGATTGCATCAGTCCATAATAATAATAATAATAATAATAATAATAATAATAATAATAATAATAATAATAATGCATTTATATGGCGTTCTAAAGAGAACACAGCGCCTTGTTACATACAACATTGGCCCATAACCTACTGTTCGGGAACATTAAAACACACAAACAAGCCTGAAACCCACTGATCGGGGACGTTGAGTTTCCCCGATCAGTGAGTTTTCGGAACTACTATACTGGTGTCCCCTATCGAACACACTAACAAGACTGCGTGTGTGTTTGCATGGGCGGATCCAGGATTTGAAAAGTCAAAATTCCGGGGGGTGAGGGGGGGGGCTAGGCTGAACCTTGTCCAAAATGGGCTGATTTTGGCAAGATTTTGCCGAATTACCGGGAGGCGCGCGCCCCCTCCGCCCCTCCTATAATCCGCGCCTGTGTGTGTGTGGTGCACGACTGTTTTCCACAGAATTATTAAAATTCATCTTTACTTCTCGGAAACTTCTACATAAAATCGTTATTTGTTTTTCAGCCAAAGAAACCGTTCCAGTAGCTTTTAAATCTAGTTTCAACAGGGTTGCCTTGGGACCACATCGGGTTACGTCTGTTAACGATTTTAGATTCTACTTGCAGAATTCAAGAGTACAGAAGACTTAGAGAAACCCTAGACGCGATGTTGAAACCTATAATGACACGCACATCCAACTCCTCAAACCATGCATGGGAAGGAAATGCACGTGTGCTGATTACTTAGGCTATTGCTGCCAAATGGAAAATTGCTACTGGCCTACTTACTTTGCCACTTTAACAACAAAGAATTTAAGACTATTAAAGTAACAAAAAAGACAAAGAGCGCATTTAAATTATTACGGAAACTCCCTTTAAACAGAATACTTTAGCAGCTGTCAAGCCAGGATGTTGGAAAAATATGACATTTTATTAAAAGTCACATGAAATTTATGATTTCAGAGACTGCTCTAGCTTCAAGATAAAACTAATATATTTCGTGTTAAAGTATCCTAATTTTTGTGATTTTAATATTATTTCTCTATGTACATTTTGAGAAAAGATCTTAAATAGAGAAGGTATTATTCCATCATAAAAGAAAAAAATGGAATTCCCCTTAGTGCTATTTTGAGATAATGCAATGTTAAGAGATCTTACTAGAAAGGCTAAGTATAATGTCCGGGAACAACAATTGCGCGTAGTCAAGGTTTGTCAATCAGCGCGGCGCGGAACTATGATTGTTTTGAATGGTGTAGTATGGGGCGGGGAATGTTCGACACAAAATATGATTTAAAATGTCACAAAAAAATGCATCAATTTTAGATGGTTTTCGAAGGCTGGACACAATAATTCACGTAAGTAAACTTCTGGTTCATCAGCTTAAATGTTCACAGTTATTCTTCACGGCCGAATTTGTTCTGACACCGTCAAATTACGTCCGCGCAAATGGTCGCCTTATTCTTTCCCCGAAATATACATACCTTTTTTGCAAAATATTAATCTATTGATAAAAGATGGCATCCTACTGATGATGATCATTATGTGAGATCAATTGCATGAACTAAGATGATGTAATGCCTTTTTGGGTATTGGGAAATACTAGCTGTGAAATATTATAAATAAGGATTATATTGCAAGTTAGAATGTTGCCAGTAGAATTGATCTTCAGTAATGGTAGATCAGTGCAGTATATCAGGATCAATACCGCAGAGTCCAGGCCGTCGCCATGGGGGGGGGGGTGTGGGGGTGGAACACCCCTCCCCCCCCAGCGATCCTCAAAAAGAGAAGAAAGAAAAAGGGAAGAGAGAGAGAAGGAAAGAGAAGAGAAACGAAAGAGGGAAAGAGAAGAGAAAGAAAGGAGAAAGGGGAAGTAAGAATGAAACAAAAGGAGAACGACCATCAGAAGCATGAGATTGAACTCCAGACTTTAATAAATCCCCAAATATCACAAATATGTTGGCTTCGCCTCAAAGCCAATTAGTTTTGTTCCAAGCCTAACCAACGGTAATCAGAATTGTAGTGCCACCAGTACTTGTGATCAAAATGTGTAAAAAAAGGAAAAACCCGAGGGTGAGCCAGGGCCATTCCCAAAGTTGGTCTGCCGATAAGGGGAATTTTCAGTCGGGGAGCTGAAGTGGTCTAGAAAAAAATTGGTAGGGATCGATTCCTTAGCCCCCTGAATCATAAACTTATAGGTCTGCTGGCTGTCATTTGATTAATTACTATACTTAACCCTTCAAAAATACCTTTCTTAATAGCTAAAAATCCAAAGCTTCGGGGGCTCCGCCCCCTGGACTCCGGCGAGACTCTGTCATGCACGCTCCGTTAAAGACATGGGCACGAGCTATAATGTGTTTAGTTCCCCTTCGGCGGTTCAAGCTTATACTGCCCAGTTATCAATGTATCAGTGAGCCAAGTTAGAAACCAGTCTTCTCTTGAATTGGTTCCATTTACCCTCAAAACGTGGTAATCTGAAGGTTCTGAATAGCTGTAATCCAAGAGATTTCCGGGGGCTTCGCCCCCTGGACCCCCAGAATGGCTCTGCTCCTGCACAACAACCATTAAGACATTGGCGCTCGCTATATGCAATTCTTTTTGGCAGTACAAGCTTAGACATGTATACTGGCCGTCTCAGTGAGCAAAGTTAGAAACCAGCTTTACTCGGGTCTTTACTTTGAATTGGTGACTATCTTTACCCCTCAAAAAGTGGTCATTTTGAAGGTTCTGAATCGCTTAAATCCCAAGAGCTTCCGGGGGCTCCGCCCCTGGGCCCCGGCAGGGGCTCTGCCCCTGCCACCCCGCCGGGCCCTAAGCGGGCCCCTGTAACCCACCGGTTCAGGGATTTCCGGCTGCTCCCGGTGTGTGTCAAGCCACTTGCGGTGTGTAGTTTAAGATCAAGAAACAAAATGTTCTGTAAGAGCATCTACTTGGACAATTTTCAACGGCCCTAAGTGGGCCCGAACCGTGCGCCGTGAGTTGTATTTTATCCGCTCACTACGCTTCCAAGGCTTCTATACGCAATAACAATTCTTCACTTTACACCCCCTGACAAAATGTCTAGCGAAGGCCCTGCGGATGGCTGAAGCTAATCTGTCTGCAGTCATCTTCAAGCCAAAAAAAGCTTCAGTTTGCCTTTTGGAAATCAAAGGATTCCAGTTTGGGTCCTAAAAGTGGACATTTGTGACAGACGGATATGTGGTTGTGTGTTGTCCAAGGCACTATAGAACCTTTCCTCTTGGAACTGATGGAAAAAGTTATCTTCAGGACTACGTGCAAAAAAGGAAATTTTTTTTTGGAGAGATTCTCATGACTTTTATTACGGAAATATTATATTAAAGGGGGGTGGCCCGATTTAAATTATTAAAGTTTTCCTCTTGATGGAATGGACTTCAGTCACCCAAAAGCCCTATCGCGGCGATATTCAACCCGTTTTGATGTAAAATTATGTTATATTTACCCTCAAAATTGATAAAAAATTATTTTCTCAATTTTATTGAGAACGATCTCACGGGAAAGTAACCGTTGTTTATGTTCAAAGAGAAAGGGAATTCCCTAGAGTTGTTTGTGCCAAAATGCACCTGTTAGATAGATTGCCAATAGGGAAAGGGGAAATTCCCCAAGATGTAAACTTAGTAAATGAGCAACTTGTTTATGCTTTAAGATCAAAACATGCATGATCTGGGGATTCCCCATAAAAGTGATATATGGGAAGTGATGTAATTCAGATGATATAATTTATGTGAATTCCAATTGGTCAGCTAGTGCAATGGTTATGTTTTGCATGATGATGTGGTAATGTCTGAGTTTTTAGACTGGGAACTTTGTGAAGGTCAGTATATAAGGGAGGTTTGAGTTAAGTCTTGCCGCCAGCAGTCGTAATCTGGGAGCTACTAATACAATATAGATTATAGCTAGTTTTAATTACACAATGGTAGATTTGTGCAATACATAGTGCCAGGATTATAATATTGGATGACCGCGGAGATTAATAGCTGAGATGTGTGCTGTGTCTTTTAAGCCACAGAAGAGCTTCAGTTTTGGAATCAAAAACGGATTCCAGTTTGTGGTCCTAATGAGGACATTTAGCGAAAGACTGATGGTGGTAGAATACCCCGACTGTATTGCAGAATATTAGTGTCGTCGAGGGAAAACCCGTGTCTTGAACTGCTGGACAAAAGTAACTTCAGGACTTAGAAGATTCCAATGGAATATTACCCGAGGATTTATAAGAGGACTTTGCATGCTGTCATTGTGGAGTCTCGCTTGTGAGGACAATTATCATGGAACTGCAACGCTACTTTTCGTTGGAGACAAAATGAACTCTGAGTACGATTAGAATTGTTAAGTGTAATTTTGAATGTATCGATTAATGTTTTACTTTGGACATACCAAATCTTGAAACAATTACAAATCATTAAATCTGTTATATTATATAAAATTCAGATCACTTGTGCACAGGATCAGGAGTTGGTTGAAAGTATTAGACCTTTGCCGTCTACGAGACTCATAAAATTCATATTGTCGACCAAAATGGGGCACATTTTCGCTCGTAACATCCAAAAACATCATCATGTAGCCCTAAGATTTCACGGGCAATGAGAAAATAGTAGCTTTCTTCTGACACCAAAATATTCCACACTTCCCGGGTAAAATCTGGGGTCCCTGAGGGACGAGGCCTATAGCAATCGGGCCGTGGACTTTAAAGTAGGCGGCTATTTTGAAGGACATATCATTGTGAACTGCAACGCTTCGTTTAATTATGATCATTAGTCGACATTAAGGATATTATGAGTCTTCCGAGGTATCCATAATAATGGCTTATGGTGGTGTCAGGTTTTTTCAAACTGAGGTAAGCTGATCCGGGCCGCGTGTATACGACGCTCCTACTGGCCCTCTTTTAGGACTTTTTTAGTCAGGGGTTTACACACTACTTATTCGACACTGATTGCGATGTATAGTTGTGACTCTCTCTACACGGGCCAACGGCTTAACGTCCCATCCGAAGGGCGGGACTGTTTCAGGATCATTTGCCCAATTCAAGTGAACCCATGGAGGAGAGCGATATTCTGTATTTAATCAATAGCTCGTATACAGAGTAAATCCAGAATAATGAGCACCTGAATAACTCCCAGCGAATGACCCCACCGGATTTGAACCGGGATTTTTGGCAAATTTGCGCTACAGGCGCTACATGAAAGCAACCTAACCGCTTGGCCACGCTCTCCCACAAATTATTATGAGTGCATTATAATTGCCATTGTATAATTGTGTTGGGATATTCAAAATTCTTGAACAAATCAAATGATAGAATTTTATATATAATCTGTATTTATAAAATTCAGAACAATTTGTGTACAAGGCTCGTTTATTCGTTATACGGGTATTAGCACCCACGAGTTGTCGTAACATTTGTATCAATAAAATATCCGTTTTGATGCCAACCGTAATTGATGTAAACTAGATTTATTAAGTTTATTTGTCCGATTTGCCACCACCCCCCCGTGCTTAGTGATACGAAAACGACGGTATCATCTTTAGTCGACGGTTCAATCTGATGGGAGCCACTTTCAGATCCTAATTGCGCCGCCTTCTCGACGAAACTTTTAGGATTATGTCGCCAGACAAGATATTAAAAAATATATGACAGAGTAAACATGGACGATGAAACGAATACGATGCTAAATTTAGGTCATTCGCGCCGGAAGCATTTGTCATGCATTAGCGTATCAGATTTATGTGCCACTACATTAAGTTTGCAGGGTAAACAGCAAATAATACTGGGACTTCCCAAAAGAAGGTGTCTACTCTCATGCAGAAAGTGGTATTCACTCAATTCGGTTACTGTATTCAGAAAGTGGTATTCAATCAATTCGGACGTATTCAGAGAAAAAGTGGTAATTCAATCAATCGGTTACTGTATCAGAAATGGTATATTCAATCAATCGGTGACCGGTGATTCAGAAAGTGGTATTCAATCAATTCGGTTACCTGTATTCAGAAATGTGGTTATTCAATCCCCCCCCCCCCCAATTCGGTTACCGTATTAGAAAGTGGTATTCAATCAATTCGGTTACCTGGATTCAGAAAGTGGTATTCAATCAATTCGGTTACCTGTGTTCAGAAAGTGGTATTCAATCAATTCGGTTACCTGTATTCAGAAAGTGGTATTCAATCAATTCGGTTACCTGTATTCAGAAATGTTGGTATTCAATCAATTGCGGTTACCTGTATCAGAAGTGGTATTCAATCAATCGGTTACATGTATTCGAAAGTGGTATTCAATCAATTCGGTTACCTGTATTCAGAAAGTGGTATTCAATCAATTCGGTTACCTGTATTCAGAAGTGGGTATTCATCAATTCCGGTTACCTGTATGCAGAAAGTGGTATTCAATCAATTCGGTTACCTGTATTCAGAAAGTGGTTATTCAATCAAATTCGGTACTGATCAGAATGTGATAAAAGCAAATCGTTTTCGCGTAATTATTTTGTTTCGGTGAATGCATCGTTTTATTAGTTCTATTCCATCAATCATTCCAATCAAATCAATCCAAAGAATTATAAACTACTGTAAAATAACCAAACAGTACTGCTACCAATAGGCTTAATTATTGGGTGCGATGCAAGGGTATCCGATACTTTGTGCTTTTATAGAATTGCTTTTTTTTTCAAAATCAGCACTATAAAAATATTTAATCTCATTTAGTGTATAATTTAATTGTTGGATTCATTAATTTTCCCCTCCGAAAGTATAGGGAATATGAAATGAGCCGCGTATGAATGCATGTATGTGCCCAAGCTATGTTAAAATCCATTCGGTTGTTGTAATCTAGATATAACGCGTAATTGCGGTCGGTTTGGGAGATCAATCCTGCAAGGAACGCGGCGTACATTGGGTTAGGATAACAAAATCATCGAAAATACAAAATTTGTGTGTATGCATTTTAACCTGTAATTCCGTGTTTAGAGTGTATTTTGTGAATACTCTGAATGTCTCTTTTCGCTAAATGCTGGAAAACTTAGGTGGATTTTCCCCTGATTTCGTATGGTAGTTTCCCCCCGTGATTGTAAATGATTTTTCATAATCTATAATTGTGGTGTGCCCAAGACCAAGCCCCTCATTGATGTCGCAATCGTCTCCTACACATAATCTAATGTGCTTGATTTATTCTAACATTAGGGAAAAGTGAAAAACATCTTTGATCTCAGTCCTAAATCGACTTTCCATTCTCATCACCCTTATATATCATTTTATATGTTATGGCTTTGCTAGTAAAACGATCTCTCTTTATTTTTGGCCTTATTCAAACATTATTAATACTGTTTTTGACCGACCTACATAGATGTGCTCAAAAGCCTAGAGAGGACAAGGTCACTGGGGATCCGATAGACGATTAAAAATAGATGCCGTTCGAGATAACGTGACCTGCTATATAAATGAGAGGATTTATTTTGACCGCATGAAAATACAGAAGTCAGAAAAAGAGACAGAAGAACGACATTTAACAGACAGACCAAAATAGACCCCAGCACCCCCGGAACAGAAATACAACCGAGATCCCCAATAATACGCGAATTTCCGTGCCCGTTGAACAGCGTTAACCCAAATTCATAAAGAATGCATGCATGGAAAGAGATGTGAATATTAGTGGTAAAACAACGCACTTTAAAAATACGTGGTCAAAATAGCAACGGCTAAAAATAAAATGACCACCCATTTTAGTAAGCATTTTCGTGGTTGTATTTAACCTAGTTGTTTTAGCTCAAATGGGGTCATTTAATTTTAGTTCGGTGCAAATGGAGGGTCATGTAATTTAACGGGTGTTATATAACCCAGTATTATTAGTGTGTAAAAGAGATATCAGATGTTCCCTAAAAATTAAACCTGATTGTACATGATGTAATGTTACTTTTCAAACATATCCTGAAAAATTAAGCTATTAAACATGTTTGCTTTTAATATATACCAACATTGTGAATGAAATTTCAAAATTTTGTATTGGCGCCCAAATGTAAAATTCAGCCTGCTGCTTAATATTGAAACAAAAGTCAGTTTATTGGTTTTGTTTTTCACTTTTAAATATTTTTCTAGCCAAATAACAAAGTTATTGGAGGTTTGTCTAATTTATATAAAATCATTAGTATGATCCTATTTTTTAGAAACTGAAAATCTCTTGTTGCCACACTTTAAGAAATACTATTCAAAGTATTAAATAAATGCAAACACGTTTTCTGCACGTCGGCGACTGTTAGTGGATAATGTTTTTCCCTGGAGACTCTTAGCACGGATAATAATGGCTACATTGGGTTAGCACGGATAATAAGGCGTACATTGGGGTAGCCAAGGATAATAATGGCTTACATTGGGTAGCACGGATAATAATGGCTTAAATGGGGTTTAGCACGGATAATAATGGCTTACATGATGGTAAGCACGGATAATAATGGCTTACATTGGGTAGCACGGATAATAATGGCTACATGGAGTAGCAGGATTTTTTTTAAATTTAAATTGGGCTTGACATGGGTTTAGCACGGATAATAATGGCTTAACATTGGGTAGCCACGGATAATAATGGCTTACATTGGGTAGCACGGATAATAATGGCTTACATTGGGTAGCACGGATAATAATGGCTTCCGTGGGTAGCACGGATAATAATGGATACATTGGTAGCAAGGATAATTAATGGCTTACATTGGGTAGCACGGATAATAATGGCTTACATTGGGTAGCACGGATAATAATGGGCTACATTGGGTAGCACGGAAATAATGGATTACATGGTAGCACGGATACTAATGGCTAATTGGGTTAGCACGGATATAATGGCTTACATGGGTTAGCACGGATAATAATGGCTTAAATTGGGTTAGACGGATATAGATAATAATGGCTTACATTGGGTAGCACGGGGATAATATGGCTTACATTGGGTTAGCACGGATAATTATGGCGCTACATTGGGTAGCAGGATAATAATGGCTTACATTGGGTAGCACGGATAAGGATAATAATGGCTTACATTGGGTAAGCTTCACTTATTTTCACCAGTCGATGCTAAATAGCATCAATGGCAGACAATAAGGTTTACAGCATGCTAGATAGCATTGGGTGAAGCTTAAAGGTGCAACGAGAGATTTCAAGTATGTTATTTTGTGATATGTAATGACTTCATATAGATTAGACGCACAAAGATTCTCTACCTTTATTTGGCTACAGAAATAACTTAAAATGAAACAAAAGGCCAAATTGTATATGGTTATATTTCAATAGAATTAAACATATAGGCTGAATTTTGTTATTTGCTCCTATACGAAATTCTAAATTTCCACAATTTTTTACCAAAGAAACAGTCTCAGGCTTAATCCTTTACAGATGGATATTTTTTAATAAAGCTGTACACAGTGCCAAAATCAGAATTTTCAATTTTGGGGACCCTGTTATTTGAAATTTCTAGTTGCACCTTTAAGGTTTACAGCATACTATGCACATTATTGATTGGTGACACCTTACACAGCGCAGTTCTTATAGCATTTGCATGCTATACATGCATTATGTTGAAGTCAAGGGTTTACGGCATGCTAGATGGCATTATGTGGTTGAAGCTTAAAGGTTTGCATTCGTGATTCCAGCACCTTCTGTTTTATTCATGGTCACTAATATCCTTGAGAAAAAGCGTATTTCTAAAAGTTGAGTTGATACCGATTGCGGTTTGGTGTTATGAACAATTGATTGTTTCCCCGGTCCAATAGGCCACTGTGCTTGCTGTAATTTCTATCCGTTTACGGACAGAACCAGAAAATACCAAATGCGAATTTCTTACAGATACGACCGGACTTGCACGGGTAAGATTAGGTAACGTGATTACTAGCCTGACGGTTTGGTGATATCAAAATCTCAATATTTAAGAGTATTAAAGTTGACTACAATGGCTTTCCAACGATTCGCACATTATGTCATTAACAAGATATAATGTTATACTTATAAAGATGCAAAATGCGGACACAACCAGGGCCCCCATTTTAACCACCCTGTATAATTAGAGCATTTTCCTTCACGCCTGAAGCATTTTTTCTTCACATTTATTACTTTGATATAGAAACTCGGGGCAAACTGGTGAGCATTAATTTTAAATAAAAACGAAAAACACACGGTCTCGATTGAACCCGGTTCTCTCGCTATCTAGGCGTGAGACTCACCACTGCACAGGTGGGACAAGGGGGGGGGTGATCAATAATTCAAAAATCGACCTCTTCAAAATGTCCCAATTTTATTTTCCAATACCCAGTAAACATCCAGACATAATAGATCTGAAATTGTTTGACTCTATATGGAATCCCGGGGTAGCCCAAACACATAACTGAAGTCACAGAACACATAACGTCATTTTCAGGGTATTTATTCCCAAAAATGCGTAACCCAAATTTGCCAGATTTTCAAGTTGTTGTTATCAATACAGACTTAAAGCAATATTAGCACATTTTTTGAAGAGCGCCCCCCATTTTCAAAATTGATATTTTTGACAGTTACGTTGGTAAGTGTCTAGGAAACTATACCTGCGAACGAGAATGCTAAAAAAGCGTCCGTATTATCACAAAATAAGCGATTTTGTAATTAGCAGTGGCCGATCCCAGATTGGACTTGCCACGAAATGCCACGTTTTGTCCGTCCACGATGAAATAGGGCCACCTCGAGAAAATAACCTCTAACGTGACTTGCCTGAACTAATAAAACAACTAATGGATGAGCGTTAGACACCGTAAACTGGGCTATTTCCGGCGATTCACATTGGAAGGCCGTTTCCAGCAGTCGTTGAATTATTATCGGGGATACCGATAAAATATTCTAGTACAAAATTCCTTCGTTTGTGACACAGAGAACATTGTCGAGCTTACCCATTCACAGGTATAGTTGACTAGCCAGTTACCAATGCAAACCGTTTGCTAAAAATCTCCAAAATTTTGAAAAATTGGGTGGCGCTCTTTAAAAAAAATGTGTATATTGTTTAATGGATGACTCTGGAAACTCTCTTGTCTTTGTTATATATTTATAATGCCTGTTTATCCATACAACAGGTCTCTGAAAAAATTTTCAGTATCTTTTTCTTGGAATACATAGACCAAAGTCGAATTTGATCACTTATTCGCACTTCGATTATAAAAATGGACTAGTACTTTTTGCCTATAATCCCACCCCCTTCTACCCACCACTGAAGTGCAGTCCTATATGAAAGGTGAATGATACAACAAAGTTTGGGATTGCCACCAGCAGCCTCCCAGGGATCTAGGGGTCGTTTCTAACGCCCCTCATGAAGAAAGAAAGAAAAATCTGCTCGTGGCATGCGGTGGGCACATATAGGGCCTATGACGTGCTGCCCACAGAGGATTTACCTATTTCAAAGGGTATAATATACAAGCTCTATACAAGCCGTTGTGATTGGTATTATATGCCACAAGGTGTTCACAAGGTTCTGTGGCATGCGCATCAAGTCGTCAGATCCAAGGAGCTGCCCATTGGCATGCTAAGTGAAGAGCCACAAAGAGGCGTCAACAAGAAGGTCAATAACTTCCGAGAGTTCTTCACTAGGAAGGATCCCGAAATGAAGATAACGAGGATCTCTGCAGAGGCTAATGGCTATTCTGCTCCATAACATGGCATTCCTGAGAGGGTACATGTCAAGGAAAAGAAGAAGAGAGAAAGCGGAGCTTCCTGCAGACAGCAAGGCCCATGATCAAGAAATCTAACTCTCAATCATCCTAAAATATCGCTATGCGTTTTTTATTACTCATATTGAATACTACCTATCGAATGGATTTATTATCTCACAATTTTCCACGTTTCATTTATTATTATAATTAATATTAGTTTTTATCATATCTTCAAATACAGGGTGTCTAAATAAAAGTTCTCCAAAAAGGTCTTGTTTTGGGAATCATTTGTTTTGATTCACGCAGATAGCATTTGCCAATCTGCGCTGGAAATAGGCACCATTTTCCGCAAGCATAGGAAAATCCCGTTTGTGTCACTTTTTGTACACGTATTCAATTGGATGTGGTAATGTAGGAGGAAGAGAATGGTAAACAGTTGAACAGAACTTCTTGTTCTCATTCATTCTGAGACTATATGGACTTCATTTTCAAGAGCAGCAAGAAAGACTTTTTAAAATCTTATTCCGTATCAGATGTCGATTGGTTAAAATTACCCGTTTACAGAGGTTTACACTAATCTGAATTGGTTTGCAATTACATTCGGTTAGGTGCAAGTGATGTCGAACAGATATTTCAGTTATATCAAAATCCAAACTATGGAAAGAGTTATATTATTTAGGAATGATAGCATTATCTAGAGATATTTTGATATTTGATATTAAGTATCAAATTTTATTCAAGAGAAAAGTGTTTATAACGGCTAATGATTTTGTTTTGCGAGTCGTGGTCTTTACCATCTGAAAAGTAAGCCCGATAGAATATCATTTCGGTTATTGTCTTTAAAACGACCTTTAGTTCAACCATTTGCACCCAATCTGAAAGCTGGTTTCGGTTTTTAAAAGGCTAATGATCTGCAGTTTATAAATGTTCTTAAAATATTTTTCACATATATGCATTAATGGTATCAAAATGAGGGCGCTTTGGTGTTGTTTATTTTTGGGGACACCCGTAAGTAAACGGTTAACTGACATCTAATGCAATCACAAACAAAAAAAACCCTTAGTACCAAATTTGATTACCAAACTCTCAACGGTAAAGATGTTATTAATTATTGATCGATATCGAGAGGTTTGGATTTTTTGGGACACCCTGTATGGATAAACGGTTAAAATCCTGACAACAGCATATTAGCAGTCAGATTCGGATTCAGCAGCACAAAAAACAACCCCATAGTAACCAAAAATTTTTCTATGGCCAAACTCTCAACGGTTAGCGATGTTATTAATTATTGACCGGAATCGAGAAATCTGGCCCACTGTGCAACTGGACCACGAAGTCTGGTGCATTCGTGGATACCAGAGAAACGAGGCACTAATGTGTTTCAGTCCTTATTTTATAGAGTTTCAAACGGCCGTCAATTATTATTATGTATTTACGTCGAATTTAATTTAATCTTAAAACTGTAACGCGAAACATTTAAAGGGGCATCTCAATGAAAAATAACCTTGTAACATAGGAACTGACAGTTGCTGCAACTTTTCAAACAAGATAGTAACATTTCTGTTCTGCAGTACATTTCCGTTCTATATACATAATTTGTAAAATGCTCATATTTTTAGAACTGTTGTGCACTTTTCCTTCTTATTGACGACCGTCTTCAATTTGCGTTAAAGTCACAATCAGTGATTCAATAAAGTCTAATTCAAAAGTAGTCAAAATTGAACTGGGCTTCAGATTTTGTAAAGTACTACTATTTTCTTTCCCATAATCTATTGAAGTAGATTAACGCTTCGCGACTTATCGTTCGGCTCTTAAGGTATTTCCTAATTTTCTTTACATACGGAATCTCGGATAGCCCTTTTATTTACGCACTAATTTGGCTGTGAGGTAGGCGGGGCCCGTCTACCCTTATGGTCCCAATTTCATAATTGAAAAAAAAAGTATGATATCGAGCGGGGATATGACAACACAGAAAATTGAAAGAGTATATCGTGACGGTAAATGTCATGACAACAAATCATTTGTCGCCTTGTTTATGAACGGCTGAAGAGAAACCATCACATAAATGTTTGCATTAAACGCAGGGCAAATGTATTTTATAAAGGTCTGAGATATCTATTCTCGTTCAGTTTGCAAGCATGTATGGAATGTTAATAGAATGCGCTATGGTAATTAAAGTTTTACTTTAGCTCAATTCCCCCATCCACAAAAAATACTCACATAATACATAAAATAGATGGTCCGTCCGAATACCAGTATTCGTGTTATAATACAACACACCCAACAATTATATTGGTTTTTCATTGTGAAGTCCCAGTTTTATTTATATATAAAAAGAGTTACATTCAACATTCACTTGAAAAACCTGAATTGATTAAAGTCAAGTGTAACAAATGTAATTAACCACTTTTCACATGTTTGGGACACAGGCTACTGATAAAAAAGGAAACATGGCTAAATATTTCCAAGATATGCCTTTAAGATAAACTTAAAATAGTTGAACACCCTCTGGTGTTAAAAATTAGAACGCGTCCATTTCATTTAGAGTGTATAAACCAAATGGTACATTTCTGTAAAAGTCGCAACCCTTTTCCACGTGATTAGTATAGAAGAAAAACAAGTAACAAACAAAACATGGCAATAGAAAGTATGTTGGAAACCAAATATGAAATACATCCTCTTCTATAAAAATAGCGTCAGCTATTAACGGAGCGGCCGAGCTTTGAAAAAGCTCTAGGTTTCGAGTTACCCCTCCCCTCGGTACAACAAAACACAACCACTTTTATTTGAAGGATAAATATATGAAATTTAAGAAAATGATGGTTGTGGTTGAAATATTTGGTGGCAGGGATGATTTCTAGGCCGAAAATGCATTTTGGGCTGCAAATTAAGCGAAATTATTTGTTTATTTTTTTTTTAAAGTAAAAATATTACAATCTTATTTTTATGGTATCCTTTTTGTTATTGATATAGGTTTTATACATTGCATAAAGGGTTCAGGTAATACTCGTTGTGGTGACATGTGATAAAAAGGATGTTTTTTAGGAAAAAGTGATTTTGGGGCTAAAATTCTAGACCCTTTATTTATTGTATAAAACAGAAATCTATAATATAAATGTCAGAGATGAGATTGATAGTATTGAATTATGATTAAAATTTGTTTTGCTAAGAAATTAATAAATCTCTTAAGTTCTTAGTTCTAAAACGTGATTTTTTTACCCCAAAACACCCCTGCCACCAAAGTTTTTAACCACAACCATCATTTTTTAAAATTATTTATAACTATCTTTCGAATAGAAGTGGTTGCGTTTTGTTGTACCGAGGGGGGTTGTCGACAATTTTGCAGTCCAAACCCCTCCACTAATACACAATACGTTGCAAATCCTTAAATTCCAAATAGACCATGCCTTGAAATAAGCCCAGTCTCTGTTAGACCAGCAATTTAGATAAGAAAGCCGATGCCTCCGAGGGTCTTAAGACTTCTAAATTGAGGTTCCATGCCTCCGGAGTCACTGCTCGATTTCCTTCCCAAGATTGCGGACAAAACCGCAAAACTTAATTCAAATAGGTATTTTTAAAAATCAAATTAATTTTAAATTGAAATTCAAGTAGCCATTGCGAACAGATCTAAATTTCATCTTTCCTTCAATACGCTCTTCTCCACGGTTTACACTCCAAATATTGAGCCATTTTTAGAGTTTGGTGTTTATATTAAGAGAAGTGTATATTTATATAAATTATATTAGTGAACACTTGATTACGCCTGTTACAACCCCATCGGCTATTTTCTTTCTTGGTTTTAAATAGTTAGTGATTATGAAAATAATTGACCATTTCATATGGGATTAATTCTCTTTATAGGTTGATTGGTGCATTATATTTTATACGTCAATTTATGTAAACATATCGGCACCAAGTATGCTCAATGATTTGCTTATGCATGGAAATGTGTTTTTTCTTCACATTGACAATAACTGAAAGAGACACAGTGCACTTTCTTTGAATCACGTCCTCAATTTCACTTAAAACTGACATTTTTGTCATTGATGTCTGTGTTCTGGCCTAAACCTGAAGTAAATAGGCCAAGCACTGTTTTTTTTATCTTTTAACCTCAAAGAGTTCAGTTATAGCAAATACATTTATTATTACCTTCATTACATTTCATATCAGTTACACATATTTTACAAAGTCGAGACTAATGTGTTTTTTGCATGATAGCAATGACTGTATTTTTGTCGTAGTGCAAAATGCAATGCTTTTTAAAGTACACATACCGCTACTGTTTTTACCTATTTCTAAACCGTGGCTTTCTGCGACCGATGGTAACCAATTCACGACGTCAGTCCCCCCGGGGGAGGGGGATCACACATGAAATGTATATCGCTTCGAAACCCAGGGGCATTCGGTGACAGAGGACTGAAAAAATAGGGGTCTCTGTGTGAGAGACAGCCAAAATGCCCCAAGATAAGGGGTTGTCGGGTGACAAATGTGCAAATTTTTCCCAAAAATGAGGTCTTTTTAGAAATTTCACCCAAAATAAGGTCTTTGAGTGAAAATTTTCAAAATTTTCCCAAAATAGGGGTCTTTGGGTGGCAGTTTGGTAAAATTAAACAAAATATGGGGTCTTCTGGTTACATATTCAAAATATATGGGGTCTTTGGGTGACAGCGATGCTGAAAATGGGGGTCTTAACAGCCTTACATGCGAGTCACCCGAGACTCACCTCCAAGATGGGAGTGCCCCCCCCCCCGGGCGTCAATCAATGCATTTCTGACTCTAATCCAGTATCTCAGGAACAGATATGTTAGTTTTTAATGCTCAACATCATGTGCACAGGGTGGGTGTAATTTAATATAGTGAGACCACTCAATGTATATTTTGCGAATTTTAGTGGTTATGATCACTTTCAAAACAAATTGGCAATCTAGCTGGTGTCCCTGGAATGAAAAAACATCCAGGTTTTTCAATGAAACGTCGTAATATACATCCACACCTATACCCGCCCACCCATACACATACCACAACCCTCTCGTCACACTTGCGACCGCTCTCGTTACTCGTACACACACACGCTCCCACACATTCACAACACTCACCACATTCGCACACTCACACATACACTTGGTGTAGATTGTAGATAAAGGCCAGGGAGATGGAGTAAAACAGAGAGAGAGAGAGATTCCATTTCTATTTGAATACTATAAAGGGATTCTTCTGGATTTCTTGGCTGAAATTTCAGGAGGACAATGTGAAAAATACGGCCTTTCATCGATCATGCCCAAAATTGACTACTGCAGGGTCAAATCAAGGGTGCAAAGGTGATAGTACCAAGCACCTTCAAAAGAAATAAATGGATATCAGATTCAGACTGCCTCTACTAAAAAGCAAATATTAATTAGCTCGTGGAGGCGTACATATTGTCTTAAGTAATGCTATGTACATACATGCATATATAATTTAAAACATCCTTGACATATAAACAACCCAACCTCAAAAGGTTTACATGTAAAAATGCTACTATTAAAAATCTGGGTTACTCAGAGTATTTGTACCGTTTTTTACATCAACTCTTTCATATTCCTATGCAGGTCTGGAGTTTGATCCAAAATTTTATTCTTCTCAATATGTTTAGCCAAATATATATTCAGGTCGAATTACCAGGTTTTCTAAGTTCTAGTCAAAATTGACTAAAAATGGTGTAATCTCTCGAGGCATTTATAAGAGTGTAGTCCTCCCTCTCTACCAGCTGATTAGATTTCATTGATATGCACAGCAGTGTGCACACAACGCCGGAAGCCATACGAAGGCAAGAAACACTACTAGTCCCCCCTCCCCATACAATAACCTCTTTCGCAGCATGGTGTCCCTAATTGCATTATCTGGTGCATGAAAAGTCACTGGGGATCAGCTCTGCAAGAGTAAGATCATTTAATATTCACAATTTTTGCCTTGTAATTTGTAGCATTATTTTGTTTAAAAAATCTTTCCTAGGCATCACCATTTGAGCCTTTTAGAGGCGAGATACCGTTGTTATCAACGTCAAAGATTGTGTTTATTCACGACCTTTGAATTTACCAGTGCATAATAGTAGCCGCCATGAATTCACAAACACGCGCATATCTCACATACACATATACAGATGTGTGCACCGTTATTACTATGTCTACAAAGTATTATTATACATTTTATTACTAAAATTTCCTGGAAGCTGTGGTTAAATTGTGTAATATAATATTTGTATAAAAAATAGGTTTATTTTTTAAGGTGGTACATACTCATTAAGGCCAAAAAGAAAGAATCTGTCTCAGCTTTCTGTCGCTCAAAACCCTAAGTGCTATAAAAAATTTTAGTCAAAAAAGCTATTCGCGGAAATTCCATTTATTGCATTTTAGACGACTTATTTTTTCTTGACCAATTTCTAAAACAAATGTTAAAAATTTATTGAAAATCTTTAAAAAAAAAAGGAAGTGCGATAAAATGTGAATTTTATCTGTGCGAGCGAGAAGCTGAGACAAACCTTTTTCTTGATTAAAATTGTCATTGTGAAAGGCTCTATGGTCGGCGTATATTAATTAAGCAAATAACTTCTTTTAATAGAATATCCTGGATCGCAAAGGTACACAACTACACATTGTGAAGTACAATTAATCAATCATGTTAATTTACTTCGATACGATGGGTGTGACGTTCATTGAATACGCCATTACTGATAAAACCTTTTGTACAGGGTGAGTAAAGAAAAATTGACCCTGATTGTGTCCGCCATTTTGAACTTTTAAATAGCATAATATCTAACATATGTGGTATCATCGGAAAGCCTATTCCATTACCTTTAATTTGCTGCAAGATCATTCCAATCGGCTGAGCTATACAGTCTTTTGAATCAAGTAGTCGGCTTTTCCCCTTTCCACGGATTCCCATTTGAATGCACGGCGGCCAACTAATAAGCAAATGACTCCCCAAATGATGATAAGGGCACGTCTATGTTTATGTCAAATAAAGTGGTATCTTAAAGGTGTATAAGCCAGTGATAATGGTAAGTTTTATTTGACACTTTTTTCAAGATGTGACATATTTTGGTCTATAAATATAGACAATACTTTAAACCTCAAAAGGTTGTCACCGTTGTTTGTTCCTTCATATGGTATGATTCATTAAACTCATCCAGAAACTAATGTTTATTTTTCAAATGATTGTTATGAGTGATGAGGAGGTAGAAACGTTAAGACGGCGTCGATGGTAAATTGTCACCGAATTTTTTTGGGCTAAATAGCGTCACATTTATTCTGCAGTCAATAAATAGCCCGATTTTCTTCTGCACACTGATTTCCTTCGCTGAACGCCGTTCATTTTATGTGAATCCGTGGACAGAGCGCAAAACCGACTACTTTGATTCAAACGACTGGCGCTCGGTCTATACCAAACCGATGTGAATGATCTTTGCAGCAAATTACAGATAATGAACTATGCTTTCAGACGATACCACACATGTTGCATATATGTTACTTAAAAATGCAAAATGGCGGACACTATCAGGGTCATTTTTTTTACTCACCCTGTAGTATTCTAGAGTATAGGCCTATATATATATTATATGATGTAAAGAATAAAATACATATAATCATTCAATGAAACAGACAATCGCACATTAAATCAATCAGCTGATCATTGACATAACACGTACCTGTACATCCTAATGAAACCACTGCAACTGCTAAAAGAATGACAGCATAACTGACTCGTTCTGTAAAGCTCTCCAATCCCACTTCAAAAATCGCCACAAGAATAAGTGCAATAAATGAAACCACATAGCCGAAGGTGATTCGTACATGTAAACTAAAGCTTTCCACCAGCGCATTATTCAAGACCACAGCTACGAAACCCACGACGATATAGGTTAATGACATGTCAAATACGATCGTACTTCCTGGCCATTTTCGTAAGAAATAGTCAACGGCCGTGATGAAACTGTTATAAGGAAGAAGAAAACCTATACCAGCTAGTAGCAAAGAGAAATAGATAACATTATGTTGGTCTTTAGGTTGTTCGATGAGCACCCGGGCATTTGGAGATGTACTAACTGGAGACTCATCTCGTTGGGTAGGTCCACCAGATGGCACTGCGGACGCCATTGACGTCTCGGTAGATGGATTGAAGTCCAGGTCTGGACCATTTTCTAAGGAAGCATAAGGTATATTTTCCTGTGTCGGTGATGAAAGGCTAACTTCTTCCATTGCAAATTGAATTGAGGCACTATCTGCTATTTGTTAACTACAACCTGCGATGCAATGGCTTATGAATCAAGTATACGTTTATTTATATCATCAACATACGTTGACACTTGAAGACATTCAAATGCTCTTTTTACAAAGGTCTCTGCCACCCGTCAATGAAACAAGCTGTGTATCCATTTTGGCAAGCTGGTGCTTAAAATCGTGCGTTATAATTACGCTCAACAATGTGTATATACACTGCGTCCCAATCGATTGCAGGCTGCCGCTGCGATTTTTCAGCCAAAATCAATGCAAACTAATGCTCGCCGATGATGTTAAAGATACTGCGAAATATTGCAGTGGAAAAGAAAACCTCTTGCCTGTAATAAAGGTGACCCCGCAACGCTATAGTCGCATCCTCCCTAAATCAACGTTTCTTGTAGTCTCAGCATCGGATCACTGAGCGCTTAAGACGAACCGAATTCTTAAGTATAGAGCAGAGTACGTACCTTTGTCATGCGTCATACAATTGAGTGCTAAAATGAAGCTACGACTAGTGCTCTCATTCGATTGACGATAAGAAACAGGAAGCAGACGATGCCAAAGAAAATATGAACATCCGGGTTATCTACATTACCTTGGACTGTTCGCTTTATCAAGGTTTTTTTCTCAAATAAAGCTTAAATGATCAAGCCAACAAAAAAAGAAAAAACAACAACAAGGCCTAGAAACTGTCAGGTTTTGTGTATGCGCTGCGATATTTCGAATTGGGGGTTTTGGTGAAATTTTTGAATCCTTACTCCGAATTATCCCACTGTATGTTGCCCAAAAAAAAAAAAAAAAACAAAAAAAAAAAAAAAAAAAAAAAAAAAAAAAATATTGTTAAACACCATTGAGAAATTATGGAAACATCCTCCAAATAATTTCGGCCAGAGAAATTCTGACTACCTGAAACCTACAGTTGAATTTTCAAAACCTTTACGAGACCGCTCATTTAAAATAACCCTTTCAAACAATAATGGTAAAAAACCTAAATGTTTATTTTTTGTGTCCTTTCATTTTAACCATCAGTGTTAAATTTTCCAGTTTGAAAGACATTCGCAAGGGTGCATCAAATGCCCCTCATGTTGAGCAGATTTTTACTTTTGATTAAAATGTTCCATTAGACTAGAAACATTCTCTGTCTAAAGTAAATCAGAAAATCTTTTTGTGGGCCATCGCAAGCTTAAAGTTTTGTACATGGTCAATGGGATGTGTTGTGATTTTGGGCAAAACACAGAAAATCGATGACCTTTGTCCTCGATTTTGCCTAAAATTCATCAAGAGATATCTATAATATAAGGCAAATAATTTGCCAAGAAATTCCAGTCACCCTCCATGGCAGAAAAAAATATTTTTGCTAAATTTATTTCAATCAATCAATCAATCAAATTTATTTCACCTCAACATCAAATACACAACCATATACAATATAATTATGTATGATAAACAATAGTGCTGATTGAGATGAGGACACTGCAACCCCACGCTATATGTTTATAGCTTGAAATAATAGGTTACAGTAATAACTATAGAATAGGGTGGACGCACGAACATTTTCCAGGAACTCTACTTATAAGAACAGAAATAAAAAATACAGGGCATCTCAGAAAGAACGTTACCCTTCACAAAAGGCACTTTAAGCTTACTTAACCAATTCTTATCCTTATTTTAGCTTAATATTATGAGAACATGTACTATTTTGAACATATGGTGAAAACCAGAAAGAAAACGGTGATATAATAACCAAACAATGACTATTCCTTTAAAATGATGCAAACCTATTTTGTCCACGGCTAGCGATAGCAGAGGAAACATGTATTGGAATTCTTATAGATTTGAACATACATAAGTCGTCAGATTTAATCAGTTGTTTACATATAATGCATAAAAAGCACCTAAAACATGCACTTAATTTATTCTTCAGCACATTACACAATATCTGTTGCATGATAAGTAGCCTAAATCTCCTCGCCCATCTCCCATCGTAATGCAAATATGAATTTGGTTAAAGAGCGCTTTTCAAATAATGGTATTGATGCGTGTCTCCTACAATGGCATTCTACTGAACTGCTTTTGGGTGAGCGCCACCACCGCAATACACCAAAGAGGAGAGAATTTTCATGACTAAGAAATATATTGAAACACAGAGTTTCGTTGCAGTACAGCGTGAATGGGTAAAGGCCTTTCCTCAAAGTAGGGTTCCCAGTAAGATGGGATTAAGAGGAAAAGAGACAAATCTCTGGAGGATGGCAAGATTCTGAAAGGTGCAAGGAGAGATGCCGTCAACAAAACGGGATGATCAGCCGCAAAACAATGCTCCAGTGTGTAGAGAACTGAACAATCTGCCCCAGAACCAGCAAAAAATCTCGGAATTTTAGTGGATCATTGGTCCCAGAAACGGTGTTCACTTAACGTTTTATGTAGGGAATATTTGCATGCCTGGTTTCCTCTGCTATGCCTAGCCGTACACCAAAAAAAAAAAAAAATTAGGTTTGCATCATATTTTGGAAAATGGTCATATTCCTCATAATATAAAGCTGAAACAAGGAAAGAATTGGTTAAGTAAGCAAATGTGCCGTTTTTTGGAGGGTACCATTGTTTCTGAGACACTCTGTAGACTCAACTCAGACATTAACAAAGGTAGACGTGTGCGACTTTCTTTGTTAGCTTTGTTACATTACACACACACAAGCTAAGCAACTAGCAAAATTAGACACACAAGTCATGATGTAATAAAGCATACATAAGAAATGGAGTCACACAGTCCTTAGGATAAAGCAATACATAAGAATGGGAGTTCCACAAGTCATGAAGGAATAAAGCAATACATAAGAACTGAGGTTACACCGTCATGAAGGAAAAAAGCAAACATAAGAAATGGAGTTCACACACATATACCTTAGTTAGCACATGCGTACATATGAACACCTTATAAGACCAACATGAAAAACAGCATCAAACGATGTTACGTAAGACTAACCTATAAGAAATAAACTATAGTCCAGAGCTTAGCACCCATTTGTAACACCTTCTCAGAGGGTGAGCGTGTAGTGTGGTTGTGTGTAGTGAATTAAAATGTTAACAGACTGAACAGGACTCCTGCAAACGTATTCTTAAGTGCAGCAATGGTGCTTAGAGAGGGGGCCAAGACAAGTTTGTACAGGGGTCCAAATTTTTAAATTTATCCAAACATTTTGAAAAGTCTACCAGGTAATTTGTCTCAATCACAAGGATTCAGAAGGTATAGTTTTGGACTATCTACTATCTACAACGTAACGTTTAAGAGTTTATAGGCTAAAACCGCAAAAATCAATAAAAAAGGGCATTTCAGTTGTACATGGGTCAATTTTAAATGTTGCTCCGATTTAGATAAAAAAATGGTGAAATTATTGATGGAGTTCATAAGATTCAATAAGGAATAGTTTTGACGGTCTAAAATACCTAGTTAACGATGTAGGGGCACAGAAGGTCAACGTCAATTGCATTCCCTGGGGCTTGACCTTGTTTCCCCCTACTTTCTTACGCAAGCATTTGAGACACTCAAAACTATCCTTCTTTTGATCCTATGAAGCTCCACCAAAACTTGCACCATTTTTTATCCAAATCGGAGCAACTTAAAATTTGACCCCCTGTACAACTGACATTGACCTTTTTTATTGATTTTTGCTGTTTTTTTTTAGCCTATAATTCTTAACTTTACATGGTAGATAGTACAAACTATAGCTTTCTGAATCCTTGTAATGAGACAAATACATGGTATACTTTTTCCAACATGATGGAGCCAATTTAACAATTTGACCCCTGTATCAACCTTGTCTTGGCCCCCTCTCCTTAAGGCACATTTTCTGCACTTAAGAATTGTTATTTCAGGGGTCCCTGTCAGTTGTCCACATATTTAATCCCTCAACCTTTGTCTGAGATGTGTTCCAAATTCTGCTAGCTCCGAGGGCTATAGAGAGGTACTTTCAAGACAAGCGAGAATAAACCGACTGTATAATATTATTACCACCCTCAAGTAAACAAGCCCACAGTTGAAAGCAAAAAGTATAACATGGTAAAGAGGTAATTGTTTATAGAACCTGATGAGCTTATTTTTAAAGTTGGTTTTAAAATTATGGCACAAAGGACGGAGAGTTTGTAAGGTGAGTAGGTATAGGTTTCCAACATCGAGGACCTTGAACTTTGTGTGTTTCCTTGGCAAAACCCTTGTTAGTTTTCCTTGATGAAAAAGTCTTGAACATGTCTTGTATTATTAGTGATGAAAGTGCGAGTCAATACAGTAGGGAGATGAAATCGGAATATAAAGAGTGCGAGCTTCTTCTTATCGTGTCCAACACTGTGGTTCCTCACATATTAATCCAGCCAGAAGAATGTGTACAACGTCTTGTGCTTCACTGAATTCCGCAAGTCCTTGTTTTGTGCATTGGTTGCTCCAGCAATGGGCAGACCAAGAGAATGTTCCATTGTCTGTGTGTTGCTGTTCCACAACCACAGGTAGTATCCTGATCTGCTTCCATATAGCCCCACTCTGCAAGGACAACCTAGATCGGCCAGTTCTGGTTCTCCATCTGTTGAAGGCATCGCCATTCAGCCAGGAGGAGTCGGCTCCAGGTTGGAGATGCTCACTCTAGGTTCAAAACCGATAGATGTTACTTGGTTGATGCAAGTCTTTCTTTCCAAAGGCGACTCTCTTGACCTCCTTAGAGACTGTTTCAAGAGGTTGGACTTTGTCTTAAGAATCTCTCTCTGGATTTAAGGCGGGTGGCAGCAGGTCTCTGTCCCAACATAGGGTGCTTCACAATTAGATACTTGGCAAGCTACGCTCTTGCATGCTCTCTACACCTACGATGGATGTCTGGTGTAGCAATTCCCTGCTAGTGATGTTTCTTTTTCCGGTGTGTTTGGACGGAGGCATCCTGTGATACCCGGCAAGGCAGCATTTAACGCTGACTCCATCTTCTGGGCGAGCTGTAGTGTGTATGTCATATATCTTCAGAGTTTTAAGAGACCAAAAATGGCTCAGCAGGGAGCATTATCACGCCAAATAGGCATGTTCTTCATCATTCTAAAGTAAAAAAGACGAGTCAATGATTTACATTTTTGGAGTCGGCCCATATCATTACCCATAAGAAATATAGAGAACAAAGAATTATACAAATGTTTTTAGTGAGTTGGGAAAACGGTCGAACCGTACGTTTATATAGACACTATTTAGAAACATGCTGATTGAGAAGTTCCATGATAAATTCAATCATTTTTATCTGGCAGCTGTGACTCACAACAGTTAAATCGAGGTTTTTAGTTATTTGCACGTTTTGAGTTCCTTTTTTAACAGTGATTTGCACGTTTTGTGAGCCCCTAACACGGTTAGAACGCTGTTTTCATACCATATTTGAACAGTGTAGAAATTTAGTAGTCTCTATAGTTGCGGCTTGCAATTGTGTATGTGTCCTATTTTAAGCTTAAGGCGTAATGTCTTGTTTCTTGCTATGGTTATTTTTTAAATATCATGTAATGTTTTTTTAATGTTGAGAGATAACTTAATTAGTTTAAACCAATTGGAAATACTAATTAATTCATTTTTATAATTGTTTCAGATGTTTTAGGATCATGATGTGAAAATGTTTGTTGTGTCGTCAGTAAATAAAATATCTTGATTTATGGTATAAAAGAGCTTCAAAGGCTTTACTAACATCAAGAAAATGCCCATGTTACGAAGTTTTTGGTCAAGACTGCTGGGTGTGATGCAGTAAAGCTCATTAAATTTTCATGTATGACGATCGCTTAAGCCTAAAACCAAATTGGTGAGATGTGAGTATACTGTGACGGGTTATGAAGTCAAAAATATGACTGAAATATTTTTTTCAAGGAGTTTGGAGATAACTGGTAGGGTTACCGGTGACCCTCTTTCAATAATGATGCAACATTGCCGGTTGAAAAAAGAGTTATTCAAAATATGGGCAAGGACTTCGTTGATGGTACGAATAATTTGCTAACAGTGCCATCAGCGGCACTGTTGTTGCTGCTGTTTTTTTCAACTTGGATGTTATTTTATCCATTTTAGCAGCAGAAATGGGATAATAAACATGTTATTTGGTTTATTAAATGATGATAAGGGTGGTGCATAATCACTGGGCGGGTCTGGGAGTTTTTATACCAATGCTGCAAAAAAGTGTTGAAGTTCTTCTCTGCCATGACTTTATCATCGGTTAACTTGTTCCCTTTGTTTAAAGAAGTCAGGTAACTTTGATTTCTTATTGCAGCAATAGATTTTAAGTTAAGTATACACCCAACGTTACCACCCCCCCGTTGCTCTCATTTGACCTTGAATGACTGCTGAGACCTTTGATCCACTAACCAATACAAAAACGCAGTCGCGGAAGGTAAAGGGGCACCCACCCACAAGTTTTGCGTCGGGAATACCCCATAGTTTACCCTTATTACCTCCTTTGACCTGAATGACCCCTAACGACCTTGTCGTGACATTAAAAATTATCGCAACCACCAATCGACCCCATCCTCCAAGTTTCCATTCATATCCATACACTAACGTTTACCCATTTGATCTCACTTGACCTTGAATTTCCCGATGAACTTTGACCACTAACCAATCACCCTGTCTCGGAAGGTTCCAGGGCACCCACCCACCAAGTTTTCAGGAACGTGCGACCCTCGTCCTCCGAGAAAATAGACGAGGTCAGACGGACCAGACAGACACAGTGACTGACAGACCACCGGTATTAATATATATAGTGTTACTGTTAGGTGGAGACAAGGCGAATACAGGATGGCCAAACATGACCTATATTCCACACCCCCTTAGAGTGATTTATCTACGCTATCGGCACATATATACTGAAATTCCCTAAAATAAACGTAGCAGATTGTTTTCCAGGCCATTGATTATTCCTTGCGAGGAAAAACTCCAGATTTATTCCCGACAAATGTACACAACGGTCACAAATCATGGACGCTAACCATGTTATTCCCCTGTGGTATATTTACAACAACGCCGCATGCAATACCTAAACAGAAGCCAGCGAAAATCTATCACATGACTCAGAAAGTTTGCCCACAAGCCCGCATCTTGTGACTCGTTGAGCACACAAAGAATAGGAGCGAAGATCGTTTAGAAATTTTTAGTCCAAAAACACTACACTTTTTTATTTTTTTTAAATCCTCAGTGATTTGAGAAATGTAAGAGGGGTTTTTAGATATCATTTTGCGATTAACAAAGGTTTATTGGCCTTAAAGTCCATGGCCCGATCGCTGGGAATAGCCTCGTCCCCGAACCCAGATTTTACCGGAAGTAAGTTCAAATTTTTGGCGTCAGAAGAACGATACTATTTTTCTCAATTCTACCCTGTGAAATCTAGGGCTAAATCATGTTGGTTTGGGAGTTATAGGCGAAAGTGTGACTCCATTTTGGTCGACCAAGTTAGTTTTTACACAGTACTCAATGGGGCTCACAAAATCACGTTTCTAAGCTTTCATTCACAATCAAACCTGATTGAAATATCGGTGCGAAACTTAACACATGTGGTTTTTTTTGGGTGAAGGCAATTGCTATGCGAAAATGAAAACTTTATATACGTAAATCGGACCATCCTCTATTAAAACACTAACATGCCATGAAAAACGTGGACATATTAAAAGGGGTCGCGTAATACTTATAGTTTTTGAACTCGCAGTCGCACTGTAACCCACCATGATCTCTAATATCAAGGATTGTATATTAGATGATGGAACAACGGGCGGACATCTTGCGGTCTATGCCGAAACCAATAGCATTCCAGAGACGACTGTTTAAGTTGAATCCAACGGTGCACGTTTTAGAGACATCCCCTCCAACATGCCGTGCTGGGCGAGCCCATGTGTATGGCAAGCCATAAAGGCCATAGTAATTGCCGCAACGGCGTTTCGCGAAAGTAGGCAACGCGTTGCGACATTTCGGAACGCGTTGCGACATTTCATTCAGCACGCGGTCTGCGGTTTCGGCCAATCAAATCATGAATTTCTGTATGAGATGACGTAATTTCAAAAAATAAAGACCCATCAACGCGGTTGCAAAGTATCTAGCAACGCGTTGTGGGAAACTCACAAGAGACGTTTAAGCCTTCACACGCGTTGCGAGTTCACAACGCGTGTAGTCTTCAACGCGTTGCGAAGGTCCACAACCCATAAGGGTCATATCACTTAATTTGTCCCGCGCAACGTCGTTTTGAGAAAGTAGGCAACGCGATTGGGACATCTTCCGGCACGGTTGCGGCGTCGGCCAATTCAAATCATGAATTTCTGTGACAGTATTTCAAAAAATATAGATCCACAACGCGTTCCGGCAATACGTTATGACCCTTATGCTTTCACAACAAGCAGTTGCAACCATCACACCGCCGTTGCGAGCTTCACACGCGGTTTCAAACTTCACAACGCGTTGGTGAAGGCAATTAAGGGTCATAACGTATCGCTGCCACGCAACTCGTTGTGAGGTTTGCACGCGTTGTGAAGGTCGGCAACGCGTTGTGAGATTTATTTGTTTGAAATACCGTCCCAGGAATTCCTGATTTTGATTGGCCGACACCGCAACGCGTTGCTGAAATGCGCACGCCGTGCTGAAATGTCGCAACGCGTTGCCGGAAATGTCGCAACGCTTTGTGACTCTCTTACAAGACGATTGGCGGCAATACGTGATGTCCCTTATGCTTGGTAACCTTAGCAACGCGGTGCGAAGCTTGCAACGCGTTGGAAGCTCGCAACGCGTTGTTTGGAAGTTTTGCATGCAACGCGTTGCAAAGTATCTAGCAACGCGTGTGGGTATATTTGTTGAAAAATACGTCACAGGAAAAATTCATGATTTTGATTCGCCAACACCGCAACGCGTTGCTGAAATGTCGCACTCCGCGTTGCCGAAATGTCGCAACGCGTTGAACGACTTTTCTCTCAACGGTTTGCAGAGCAAATACGTTATGGCCTTTAGGTTGCCATACATTGTGGGGTTTTGTGTGGGTAAGCTGGGAGATAGTGGCATGTGTTTTATGTGGCCTATCACTAATGGGCAGTGGTGTAATGGGTAAACCAATGAGGGTTTAGCCTAATGGGGCCAATGTGGGTTTTTTATGGGATGGTGGACTGGGTTTCATGTGGGCTATTCCTGATGGGCCCCCATGTAGGCAACCCATTATGGTGTTTATTGGGCGTACTTGGGTTGGTCCCATGGGGGATTAATCTGGGCTGACCAGCATTGGTTTGACCCAAGTTAATGGTCAGTGGGGCCCGTTTGGGTTTTCACGTGGGTTGCATGGGCTTACGTGGGCATGGAAAGTACATGGGCTCGAAAGGGGCCAGTGTAGTTGTTAAGGGTAACTGATAGGCTTTTTTATTGGCTTTAAGGGGGTTTCTCAAATGGGCGCCATTGTAGGTTTCAATGGGTCACTGATGAGTTTCTTTAATTGGGCCTTTAAGTGGGTTTCCTAATGGGGCCATTGTTAGGTTTTCAATGGGCCGGTTGAGTATATTTTACTCATATGGCCAAGGATGGCATTTCCAGGGCTGCCCATTTGCGCCCAGTTGTGGGTAAATTGTTTTAGTTCCATTTTTGATCAAAGAATTATCTAACTTTATGTATAGGTCAACTAAAATTCTTCATCCTGTCGATTTGCAGGCCATAACGTGAACGTTTCAATCTTTTAACTTCAACAATCCTTTACAAATTAATTTGATGCCATTTGTCAGTAGTAAGTACAAGTGGCGACTGGAGATAGAGCATTAGACTAAGATCATGAGGTCCCCGGTTCGAATCCAAACAAGGTAAGTATACATTTTTTTCTGTATTCAAGATATAATTAGCCGTTAACATGCAATGTGATTTGTACTTGTGCCCATAAAGTACAATCTAAAGCCCAAGTAGAGACACACTTGGGACCATCATGGTTCCCAACGACAAAAAAAAGAGGGCCCACCGTGGGGCTGACAATTGGGGACCAGAAACTTGGCCCATGCAGACAATATGGGACCCTTGCCTCAATGTTGGAGGGATAGCCATCCATACGCGCAATACAATGAGCTCAATGAAATGGCTTGATTCTGTGAGTCTGTTATGTCGCTTAATCACATTTCAATGGGAACAAATTTTGTATTTAACAAAGACGGCTCTTAGACCACCTGCTTGGGCCTCTTTTGTGGACCAATATGGCGTCAGTGCCTTCCATTTATCGAAAGCCAAGGTTCCCAATCCATTGTATAGCGATCAGTGTCGAAAAACACACTATGAGTGCGCGGTTCAGCAATCTAAGTACTTTTCAATGTACCAGTTAGGCGAGTCTTGGTATGAGAACAAAGAGGTTCCTAATTTATTTTAAAAAACTATATATTTCTCAAGAATCCAGGCTCATTTTGTGAAAATTAGGCACAATGTATGCATTTGATCAAACTTATATATTTTAAAGGAAAAACGTTAAATTAAAGCTGTGTTTTTTAATTCAATGTTTAAATAAAAGTAACGCGATAGTCTTTCATTACTAGTCGTGTCTCAAAGAGCCTCGCATGTTTATCACCAACCCGCGAGCGCGCCGCGGCGCGTGTAATAGGCAGGCAGATAAGGAAATTTTTGGTGTAACCTAGAATAATTGCGATCAAAGGTTTTTCTTAACAATGCATTTCTTTGAAGTAACCAAAATGAATACTAAAAGTCCGAGGAAAAATCCGGGTTGCAGAAATATGGTCCTTAATTTGCATAATTAAAAATGGACCGCCCGCCGTTCAAAGGATTTTGCTCATAACTCAAGATCCGAGGGTCATAGAGATGTAATGTTGGCGTCTCTACCCATGTTTTGGGGGTCTACAAACACAATAAGAAAACTATAGCACGATGAGATGGGTGGTTTAGGCCTATTTAGTATAAATCCAATATGGCGCCATTTTGTTGAACCTTCTTGAAATGCGTTATGTTGAAATTTGTGTCTGGTGTCCATGCGATGTTAGAAAATGAAATTATAAGTTGTCCTTGCGGGGGGGTGGGGTGGCCGGGTTTTGGTGTTGTCGTGGGGGTGTTGGGGGGGGGGTGGGTGGGGGGGGTCGTGGTGGTGGGGTATTGGGGGGGGTGGTGGGGGGATTTTTTTTTAAGTTGCCATTTAAAGAAACGGGACTCCAGCTGATGAAAAATATGAATTTTATGTGGATTCCAAACTTCTGATCATTTTCAATAAACAAAAAGAACATCTTTAAGACATCTACACAGAAAACTGACACAATCGGAAGGAAAAAATCCTTTTGGTCATTTTACCGGCTTTACTTGGTAGCTCAATGGCTTATTGCCAAAAAAGTAATCAAGGAAATTACTTAAATCTTTTCTGAACAGCTCCGAATATGAAGTCTCCATCACTGTCTAAAAGATCCAGGCAAAGTTTTTTCATGCTGATAGTAAGTCCAGATATGTGCTGCTGCTATGATTCCAGCCACGTTTAGGTATACAGTGTCCACACCACAGTCCAAACGATCATGCAAAGGGGTTCCGTTATCAGCTTTGAACTTTTTTGTTTAGTAATAAAAATAAAACATTTAGAACCAAAGATAGTGCACCTGAAAGGTTATTCCAAAGGTAGAGATTGAATCCAGTTTTTTTCATGCAGTAAACATTTATGCACAGTATAAAACAGTGCCATAGGATACCGGTGTATAACCAAATTTGAACCGGAATTCTAAGTTGTGATTTTCTATACGAAGGACTTCACATTTAGCTAGTTATTTCACACAGTGATTAGTACACACTTAAAAATAGGGGTCAATATGCACGACTAAGTAAAATGACCCCATTTGAGCTAAAACAACGAATTTAAAGTGACAGGAGGAGATTTGTTTTAGGATATGAATTGCTCTCAAATTTCACTGGATCGGTTGTAGATGCACGAAACCGAGGAACGTTTGGAAGTTTATGGACAAACAGGTGCCCCAAAAGAAACCTTGTTTTGAACTTGCCTGCTAGTGTAATCGTGTTCACCATAGTTAAACCACGCTTTGACTTCTGTCGTGCACGACAGAAACTCACTAAAATCATCACTTATAATACATTAAGAGCGTATTGGGCTTATTCACTTCAAGGGTGAATAATAGTGGTAGCATCCAATATGTAAAAAAACCTAGGTTCGAGAGAAAATTGGCGCTTCTTTCTGGAAATTCTCCTAAGGTCTCTTTAAGGTTAAATAGACCACAAAAAAGTCATTTTACCTCAATGGTGTCATTTTATTTTAGTCGGTGGATATTTGACCCTGTATTGTTAAATGTGTTTGGACAAGCATTTGATATGCCCCCCAAAAAAAACACGATTTGTTGAAAATTGAGGGCGCCCTCATCGGGAATTGGGTCAGCCTTTACTGATACCATAAACGGTTTATTAGGTTGATTTTTGGTGATTTATCAGGCAATTCCGTCCATTCTATCCCTTCGAGGTGTCAAGTGCTTAGTATTGTCCATTTTTGGATAGGTTTGTTGGAAGCATGACGTTAGTCCTTAATGACGTGATACCAGGAGAGGTAGACTAGCTTTTTATTTGAGGTAACGCACATGGATAGGTGTTTTTCAAGACGATTTCTTTTTCATTTTGTTCAATATCACTATACATGATAAGATGAATTAGAAAAGACATTTTTGGACGGGAAGGACAACGTATATTTAGCAAATGCCACAATTAGTGAAAATTTATTGCTACTTACAAACTTAATGTGTCAAATGAGACTCGTCAAATTTCCAAAAACATGATATAAAAGTGATTTTTTTTTTGTCAATTGTTGATTGAACATTTTCTAATTTCTTTTTCTTGCTGTAGTTAGAATATAAGCCCCAAATAATATTAACCACAGAGGGTAAATTTGTAAAGTGGGATATTATTTTTTGAAAGAGGATGCTTATCTCAACAGGGTACCCTGATTGTTAAAACACTTAAACGATCGCGATTGCTGCTGAGTTGACTGTATCTCTACATGTTCCCTGATGTGATTATCCTGCACCAAACCTTAACCCTCCCACCGTTCTAGATACCCCAACATTGTTAAATTAAGACTATCGGTTATGGGTGAAAAACGGAACAGGAGATTAAAGTACCAGCTATAGAACCTTAAAACGTTTTTGTTTTTGCTTAAATAGGCACACTTAAGCATATGTCGCAAAATATGGTTGAATGTTTTAAATTTGAAATTAATAAACATAGTTAAGATTATTATATTTAAAAATGCATGGAGGAATTGGTGTATTTTTCCCTGGTGCAAAAAAGTGGTGTGAGGTGTCCGCAAATGTTTTATGGTTATTTTTTTATCTTTGAGCACATTTATTGAAAAAATTCGGGACCCACACCTTACCCGGGGTAAGGGTAAAGAGCCAAAAGTGAGGGGATTGGTGAAGCCTCCTATACTTTATATGTTGTAAATGGTAACACCATCGATTTGCTCTTAAAAACATAAAGGTTTCATGTTATTATATACAAACTTCATTTTATTATTTTAGGTTACATTTAGGTTTTTTGTTCTTTTTTTTTTTGTTTTTTTTTTTATTTGAGTCACAAAATTCAAATTTTCCCTCACCTTTACACAAAACTGATTTACACCAATTTGGCAAAAGAGCGCAGTGCTTCTGACATCATAGAAGCAAGAGATGCTGGGAAATTTTGGTACTTAATGTTTGGTCTCACTGGATAGAGAAGAACGTTGCTATACATTGATGCACAAAAAACCAAAGTGCAAAGGTGGGGTGTCGATGGAAAATATATAGAGTTACATAACCCTCCCCTCCCGCACTGGTTAGACATGTTATAAAATAACATATTCGGACGAAGGTCAGGCAATATCGTAAATATTGATAAGTTTGCTATATGCTAGTTAGAATAAGGGCCATGGTCCGATGGCTACTAGCCTCGTCCACAGAACCAAAATTTTAAGGAGAAGTATATGTAGAAAGCTACTGTTTTTCTCATTGGACGCTGGTGAAATCTAGGGTAAAGGCTATTTGTTGATGTTATGAGCGATTATTGATTTTTACAAGTACTCTATGGAATAACAAAATATCTTTGCAATCTCAAATGAAATGAATATCGGCACAAACTTTACAGGTGGGGTTGGGGTGAAGGCCTTCTATCAATGATTGAAAACTTTATATACTTAAATAGCGGTCATCCCTTATTAAAATTAATGGTAACACATGTGCCAATTCTTCACGGCTGAAAAATTGATCCGGAAAGCAGGAGAGGATTATCTGTTAAGACGGTATATGAATGGACAATATATTGTTCAGGTGTTTTGTTATACCAATATTGGTGATGCATAATATTGCCAAGTTAGATAGGTCTAGAATTGCCACGAATTTGGTAGTAATATTAATTGTCACCAATTAGTACCATTGCTGTGTCTTGTCATTTGGATATGCCTAATAAGGCGAAAGAGGTTGGTCGCATCATTCACTTTACAATCTCAATGTAATATGACACAGAATTGTGTATAGAACATATATTAGGGATTCCTTTGTGACTCAGCTTCGAGATGTGGACAAAAAAGCTATCAAAATGGCGGCCATTTGGGATTATTTATGCAACTTCAGCGCCTGACCAAACATCTATGTATAGTACTGTCAGTATTTGTGTTCCCAGACCTTGAAAAACATGGGTATAGATACCGTAATTATTCTGTACGGAGTCTCAGAAACTAAAGATATTAACAAAAAAAAAACTATTCAAAATGGGCGGCCATTTGAATTATGCTAATTAGCATATTTCTGCAACTAGGATTTCCTCGGACTGGGAGTATAATCATTTAGGTCCTTAAGAAATGCATGGTGCAAAAAAACCTGATAGCAATTGGTTTGCTCAGGTCTACCTCAATTTTCTGGACCTATAACGCCGAAGGCGTGAGGCCGAGGGAGCGATCCAGGGAGGGGCGGACATCATACAAAATGAAATAATATCAAAGCTATTGATAAAAGGCTACTTTCATACAGGCTTGACTAACCACCGATACTCTTTCAATGGCGTGTGAAAACAAACATGGATTGTGGCAAAACCCGATAGCTAATTAATAAACTTGGCGGCTTCGTTAAATCGTCTAATGCGTCGGAAAGTTAAGCATGAAAATGGATTTGTGTGCGTCGCAAAATCTCAATGACCATGAAAACCCATCTGGTACGTTCAGATGTAGGGATATTTCATATATATGTGCCGATAGATTCTACCAATAAAATCCCTTTAACTGAGTTTTTTTTGCAGGAAATTGCTCTCTATTAACAAACAAATAAATAACGCTACTTCCTGTTTTTGCAGTGATCGTTAGGTTGGTGTTCCAATAAAATCTGTCGGCATTTCATGAATAATATAAAAGTTTGACAAAGGAAGTTTGGGTACTGAAAATTTGTTTGCCACAATTTTAAGCGGAAAGGGTTATACTTCTTAGTATGAAGGATTTTACAATTTTCATAAAACCAAATGATTTTGGCAGGGATAGGTGTATACCTCCCGTTCATAAGATGCGTGGCATTTGAATTTTCAACCCTGATGACCTCTATAAGTCAAAATACAAAGGGGTTTGGTGAGTTATAAAAGCTAGGGCCGAATACCATTGTATGCTCAGGCCACAAGGATTCAGAAAAAAAAAAGGATAATTTGACCTACCTGTGACGTATTGTTTCAAGCAAAACGTAAACGGACAAGGTTTGACCTCATAGGCAAAATTGAAAATGAAACAAATCGATTTCGATAAAAAACTCAAACTTTGTCCGCCTTGCCCTAAAATTCAATATTCAAAATAGATTAACACGTGAATGTTTTCTTTTAGGACCAAATATAAATGGTCATTTTTTTCTTCCACCTCTAACACGTCCGTAGGACCAGTGCTTAATTTGTGTTTGTGAACATTGAGGTTACATTCACCTAAAGCTTTTCACCAAAATTAAAAACCTTTACAGATTTAAAACAGTGGTCAAAGTACAAGACTTTAGGGATTATCAGGGGTCAAATCCTTCCCATCTCAAAATTAACTTTGGTATGAGTAAAAAAAAAATGCACAATTTTTTTAAAATTTTTTAAAACCAATTGAAGTTTATTAGAGATTTCAAATAAGTGGAGAATTCTGCATATTTCCAAGAGGTGGATAATGATGTTATGATTTTAGATTTTAACAAATTTAAAAACTTTGTACTTCGACTCCTGTTTTAAACCGTATAAGACTTAGGTTTACAGGGTCAAATCAAAATTCTTTCCCATCTCAAAATTAACGTTGAGTATGTAAAAATTACGAGGGTAAGTCGTATGTTATCAAAAAATGAGCAAATACATTTCTTTGTATATTAAGTAGGATTTTGAGACCAGAAACATGAATGGTCAGCTGTGTTACATGTGCCCATCCAGGATACTGAGCCGAGCCCTTGCTTGATTAGCAAGCTTTACTCATAGTGATATTGGTGACCACAGTACAGGAATAGTTCATCAATTTGGTAGAAACACCAGCGATGTCACCGTCGGAGCCTAGTTTTATCCCTTTTAAGATAAGCAATCCTGATATATCGCCCTCTTTGAAGGTGACTATAAGGAAAAATTCTCTTGTCTAGATAGTGTGTTCTCACTATGATGAGCTAAAAATCTCCATTCCCATGGCACAGTTCAAAAAGCTTTCATTCACTAGTGTTATGAGCAAATACACCCCGTTTTTAGTATGATTTATGATACCCAGAAACTACACGGTCAGCTGCTGTTAACATTGCCATCCAACGGCTACTGAATGAGCCTTGGTAGAGCGTATGCTTTACCTCATAGTTCTGAGGTCACTGGGCTTTGGACAGACTTTGGCGCGTTAACCTGAGATTTGTGAGCGCTCAACAATTCCACCTCCCTCAGAGCATATCGCTTGGGTAGCTTGGTACTCCATCTGTCTGAATGCCTTGAGCTTCTGCTGAGCCAGATGACATAGCTCGCCCTTAGGCAATTGTGGCTGCTGTATCGGGTTTATCAGTTATAGCCTTCCTTTAGGAATGCACAAGGATGCAAGGCATTTTGCTGTATTGCAGAAACCTCTGCATCCTTTTTATTGCGAAAGTGATGTAGACACATCTCTTTCACAGGCAGCCACTAGACCTTGGTATTTGCACTTATTTCTTGCATATGCATTAAAATAGGTTCTTCCTCCATAGGGGCGTCAGCCTCATGTGATGATCACGTCTTTGTTTTGGTGGATAAGATGGTGATATCTGGTCTATTAGTTGTCTCAGTGGTTTCTGAGGGAAAACTATTTGTTTGTGGTCCTCATCCATCAGGAATATCAGTCATGGCCTCTTGGCATTGGCAAGACTGGATTTCGAGAACGGTGGTACCATCAGCTGTGCGAAAGGGCTATTGAGATATGGGGTCAGATTATCAGTGTGAGTTTTTTTTGATTTGCCTCTACGACGGACGTGCCAGACCTGGAAGTAGTTACATTGCATCATTTTAATGATGTGGTTAGCCTTTTAGTTGCGGCCCATAGTGTTCTGCTCCTGTACAGAGGCTCTGGTGGTGATGCACATGCTTATTACCCGCCCATTTGCTTCAGTTATTTGGTGCAAGTAGCTTCCAAGACTTTCGATGTAGGAAACTGGGAAGATAAGATGGTGAACTCCCACGTTCAATTGGGTAACAATAGCATTATTGTATATCCATAGCGTCATAGGCCCACTCAGTTGACGAATTGGTTGTTTGAAGCGTTTATGTCACCATGTCTGATGTTATTGTCCTTCAGATCGTTATAGAACACGAATCCTTTACACCTCTCTCGCCAAACTCCCCGCACATCTTCCTTAACTTACTTCCCGCTTCCCGAGGAACCGCATGGGTTGAAAGCAATCTGTTGTCCGTCTATTTCTAGGCCGTGATCGTATGCCACATATTGCGTTTGTGTCCTTGTCGCTTTTTGTTCGAGTTGGGACAAACTTCTTCATGCATGCGACTTGCAGAAAGTTTGCTTGGTTTGGCTGTCATGGTCCGTGCACTTGAGGAAGTTGTTCCCTGTATTTTACAAGTTCTTGGCATCCTTCTTGGCTCCAAGCTAAGAGGGTCAGGTCATCGCGTATGCTTTGGCAAATGATAGGTCAGATCCACTCACATGCAGTACCCAAGGTGTTTGGAGTGGTCTAGGAGATCAAGACACGGGTTGAAAACGGCCAGAAACAGGATACATGAGAGTAGGCAGCCTTGGAGAACTTCTATCATGCACTGTACCAGTCAGTTGTCCATTATCAGTTGTTTTTTGACACATTATGAGAGACTCATAGGTAGTTAAATATGATTTTTCTAATGTGGTCTGGAACTTGATACCACTCTTAAAGCAAAACTGTACAAGGTTGTGTGGTCCAGTACCGTATGCATTTTGCCCAGGTCCAGCCATGTTGTTATAATTGGTTTGCCATTCTTTTTGGCATCTTGGAGAAGTTCAGTTATTTTTCTGTGCCGGTGTGTTTTTTTTTTTCCCCCACACATCCTGAATATTTTCTCCAGGAAACCCTTCTGCATTGGATTGGTCGATTATAGTTTCTGTAAGGTAGTTGATGTTTCTTTGAGCGAGAATACCCATTCCGAGGTTACCCCTAGAATTCCTCAGTGTGCCCTTAAAGCAGTAGAGACACTAGTGTTCTACTCTTGGATATAAGGATTGGTTTATCCTTTCCAAGCTCAAGGTTATTGCGCCAGAGGACATGTTGGGCCAAAATTCTGGTCGTGCGCGCCTTCTAGACGGGGTCAAGGCCCGGAAACTACCAGTAGTCTTGACATTCGTTGATTTTCCGAAAGGCTTTTGACAGCATCCACTCGAGTCAAATGTGAAGATTACTGGCATCACTATGGCATACCTGAGGGGAAAATTGTCTCAGCCATCAGCATATATGTATTGACACCACTAGGGCCCAGTCAATCTCTCCAGATGGGGAAACAAAAACTTTGGATATCCAGGCGGGTGGTGTTACAGGGTTTTACACCTTGCTTCCTTTCTTCCTATTTAATCATAGTTCTAGACCACTGCCTCCACAAAGCCATACCAGGAAGACAAGGATAAAGATCTTGGATTTACATCATACCCAAAACAGTCTAGGAGAATTGAAAAGCAAACCCCATTAACACAGGACCTTGGATCTTGCAGCTGAACCTAGCACTGCTGTCTGATACCAGTGGATCAAGCTCAGGACAACTTCTGTTGGCCTTGGAAAAAAAAAAAAAAGAGAAAGCAAGCAGCAAAGATTGGGCTTCCGATTAATGCCAAAAAAACCCCAGTGTATATGAGTTTTCACTCAGTCATCTGGGGAGCACCCAATCTGGATCCCTGAATGGCAGCAAACTTCACAAGTCCATGACTCTTTAAATATCTTGGTGCTGTGGATGCATCGACCAAGCCAGGAAAATTCATGTCCAGAATAAAGGGACTTGCTTGGAAATTCCATCAATAAGTTGCAAACGATCTGGAAACGGAAATTGACCTACCTCGACATTTCTCCAAAGTTAACATCTTTCCAACACTGTCGAGCCAGTACTTCTCTATGATTCAGAAACATGGACTTTGACCAAAACAACTGGAAAGAAGTTTGGATGGATGCTACGCCAGATTACTTAGAGCTGCATAAATTATCAAGTGGGGATGGACAAAAAGTACCAAAAACATGGAGCTGATGGCGATATTCCAAAAGTCACCCCTAAAATAAGACATCGCAGATTGGCTGCTGGCCGGCCATTTTTATCGTTCAAACCAGAAGAAAGAAGAGGCAGAAAGCAGATTTCTTGCTTTGGGAACCCAGACAGGATAGTCGGGTGCACGAAACACAACACAAAAACTACGTCCAGGTCCTTCTTGAGGACACCGGCCTAGAGAAGTACTCTGAAACTGTGTCTCATGGAGGACCGTAAAGCTTGGAAATCTTGCTATGCTGAATATTGATTAATGATGATGTGGTCGATGCGGTCGATGGATATGATGAGCATTGTGCTTCTTATTTATTTTTTTTGGAGACTGTAAGACATTAGAGAGGATTTGTGGTGCCAGTGGAAAAAGCGCAGGATTCAGAACCACTCAACCAAAAAACCCGTAACCTAATCGATATAGGGATAAGAAAACACACACACCAAACCCCCCAGGTGACCACTAGACCGTAAGGGTTTTCAAGCCTCGCTGTGGCCAAACGTGTTTGTATCCATTGGGCAAGGAGATACGAGTCTCAATTGCTTCATTCACGGGCAAGCGGAAATTGGGGTAGCTGTTATAGGTGATATTACAATCCAAGTGCTGATAGGGTTGCGGAAATTCAGCTGCCATTAGTGGGGGACTGTATGAAACAGAATCTTATATTGAGTGTGCAAACTCCGGATTAAAATTGTGAAATTTGGTACACAAGTCCTTATACATTGATAATCAAAAAAAAAATTGAGAAGCACTTGCCACACCCTTTCTTGGCCCCCAGCTGGGATTTTCAAGGTTAACAGGCGGTTTAAAAATTTTTTAAGAAACTTTTCTGATTGTGTCTGAAAAAGCAAACCATGATGTCTGTCTGGCTACAAGGATTCCAAAAAGGTATAGTTTATACTACCTGCGGAATGTCTAGCTTAGGAATTTATGGGGTGGGGGTTAAAAACTTAAATTTAATATAAAAAAGGTAAAAAAAAGTCAATGTTGGTTTGTACAGGGTTCAAAAAATTTAAAAGTGGCTCCAATTTTGTAAAATGTGGTTCAACGTGTTGGTTTTTTTTTTAGCTAATTAGGAAGGAAATATAGGATTAGTTTTGAATATCTTACGGCTGGTTAATTAACCCAAAAAATGGCGAAATAAAGTTAGTTAACAGCTATTGGCAGCTAGGGATTCTATTGACCTGTGACCTCTTTTGTGTGGATTAACGTTTTTAAAAAACAAGCTTAACCAGGATAGGCAAAATGTTCCTTATTTCAATCCCTTTCTTTAAAGCTAGGGGAAACCAATTTACAACCACATATTAACTGAAATCAAAGCAACTTTTAACTTTGGACCATGTCTATACACACCCAAAAGGACTTTTTTCACCATTTTTACAGTTTTTACCCCTAGAACTCCGGAAGTAATAAGCCATAGATTATGAAAAACTATACCTTTTTGGAAATCCTTGTGACCTAGACCAAACAGCATGGTGTTGCTTTTAATTCGAAACATTTTAAAGTTTTTGACCCCTATATAAACCTTGTGAAACAACAAGCTGGGGGGCCACAATTGGTAGGGGGGTTAGGCAAGTGATTCCATCAATTTTATGGATTATCAAGCCTCTAAAGTACTTGTGTGCAAAAAAATCACCAATGATTTTATCCGAAAGCGCACACTCTTACAATACAATCCCCTGCTACCACCCAAAATTGAAGCGAAATGGATTGTGACGATTTCCTGACGGGCAGAGTTCAATAATAATTGAACAATATATCAGCGCCATTGAGTTGAGAGTGTAATTGCGCTATATAAGAATGATTGTTTTATATTATTATTCTCCAGATTGGAACAGAATCGGGGCTTACTGGGAATGGGAATGGTCTGTTAATGATACAAGGACTTAATTGGCCGGGATATCAAGGAAATCATAATCCCGCTTTTGCCTGAATGGATGGCAATATCATCATTCTTTTTTTCAAAAACTTGTGTTGCTATGTGCGTTATGATTATAAGAAATGGCATTAGTATGCACTCTGTGATAAGCAATATTTTTTGCAGCGTCAGTTATCTTCAAATAAATTGCTGATGTTTGTCATCCTCAATTATTTATGACAAACACTGGTTGAATCTTTTGACGGACTTATCAAATACAACTTATGATTATGTAAACAGGCTGTTCAAAAAAAGTTGCACCGACGAATTAGTAGAGGAAATGAAGCCTTTGTTTTTTCCCACCAAAAATTTGAAAAAAAAAAATTACTAAAAAAAAAATAACATAAAAAAAGAGCATATTTCAGGGATCCTAGCAGAATGTCAAAACGGAAGATATCAGAGTTTTATTAAAGGTGTATCTTGCTAGTGAACATCTTGGAACAAAATCTGCCAAATTGCTTTACTATTAAGGTATCCGGTCGTTCCTCTTCCTTTAACATACTGCTCGCATTCGTGATATTTTTTTCAGTGTATAAATGGATATGTGCAATTTATTAATTTAAAAACACATGGAATGAATATTAAAACGACTGTTGCCCATGCACAATGACTTATTTGAATATGACTTTACACTCTTGGAAAAATTGAAAAGGTTCCAAAAAGGTTTAGAACCGTTTTTGTCCTGTTATATTTTACTGTCTGTTTAATTAACTTAGATGTCCGGGTTTTATTACTCAAATTAGTTCCCAAAAATATACGTGGCTTTCGAAAAAAAAAAAAAAATCACGAAAGGAAAAGTTTTCATTGGACCCCAACCAGATCCTGTTGGGTTTCTTAAGTTTTTATTCAATTTACAATGACTCTAATGGCAAATGACAAACACAACCTGGGTCAGGTGATTATTTGACTTTGGACTTTTAAAAAAAAACTTTGATGGGCCAGACCCATTAACGAATTAGGGGCGCTTCCAAAAGATGTTAGGAAACAATTATTAATGATTGTGGACTTGTTTGATTTCAGGTGTTTGCGCGTTCCCTGCATTTAAGCATGGACAAATAAAATGTATCGTTGAAATGCCGATACTTTTAATAGGGCACTGTCGTGTTTATTCAATGTTATGAAGGAATGCAGGAATTCAACAGATCTCCTGTAATGCATCATTCAAGTTAATGCTGTGTGGAACCTTGGATATCAGGAGATCATCTCATTTGTATTGCAAAAAAAAACAATTCAGTACAAATATCAACGGTTCGGATTTTTGATTTGATCTTGTTGAACGAAGTTGGCATTATTCATTGCATACCAGGGCGGATGATATTGATCGTGAATCATATTCTCCGGACAAACTGTTACTACCTGCCAAAGTGGGAGTCAATTGGAAACTTTCCACCAAAACGTTATTACTAAACGGTACCCCAAACTTTTATTCGCTCATTTTTTAAAATGAGGGTTGGGAAATGCCTTTGTCATTGTATAAAAAAAAAATGTCTTAGGCCCAAAGATACCAAACAAACTTTCTTTTCGTGATTTTTGGAACAGTGCTTATTTTTTAAGATTAATAAAAAAACCGGGACATCTAAGTTAATTGAAAGACAGTTTTCGTAGTAGCACAAGTTCTATAAAGGAATCTTAAAAAGTTAAACATTTAAATAGGCCTAGGAAACATTCTTTTTGTAGGGTTCACTTATTTTGCACAGTGTGGTAAAAATGAAAGTCTGTGATAACCCCCTTGGTTCTAAAAATATTTTGTGGCCAAATAAAAAACTGTTCTATAAAACTCAAAGGGTTCTTTATTAAATAAATTTAAGGGTGTTACAAAAAACCATTTTCTTGGCTGCCGAACGTTTGGTTTTTTTTCTACAAAAAAAACCACGAAGATTTCGTTAGGGTTCGTCATAGAACCCTCAAAAAGCTCTGTAGCCCAAGAAAATAGAAAATGGTTCTTTGAAGGACCGTTTTTATAGAAAGATTTCGTTAGGGTTCTTCATAGAACCATAAAAAGGGGCTTCTGTAGCCCAGAAAGAAATGTCTCTGTTTGTTCGACCCTAAACTCTAGGACCACCTAAAGTGGATGGGATATAAAGCAACCCTTCAGAGGTCTTGGTAGAAAACATAAAAGAAATTAATTTGGCGAGGACACAAATAGGGTTGCTTTGCTAGGATTTCTCCAACTTCAGAGACTATGCTTTTTCCTAACAAATTTATCACTTTTAATCCTTTGTTTTTAACAATATATTATATTTATAATAAATTATTTTGCCCTCAAATCGGGAGCCAGGACTTTTTCCAGAGCGTCTTCAAACCAGTTATTGAGGTCACAACGATCTCATGTACAAGAAAATAACGCATGTTGATGCGACCTCCTGATACTGTTCTGGTGCTCTTTGAATGAATAAACCTGGGCTTCAGGATCTACCCTCCCCACACCTGCCCTTTCTAAACAAAGAAATTTAAAGGGGCAAATGTCAGATGTTATTTTAAAGGTGCATTTTGTAATCATGGCAATTTCGTTTTTAACATCGGTTATTTCCAAAATTTCAGTGTGTTTTCAAACCTTCAAGTTATGAGTAAATGTTTGAATCACGGCCATTGTTTGCTGTCTGTTTAAAAATCTAAAATTACGAATTTCTTCCAGAGCATTTTGCACACATTCTATACTTAGGCCAAGGGTTCAGATAAAATAAGTCTCTCCTCATTTTTAAGTGCATGTTAAATGTGAAACAATAAGACACAGCACCAAAAAGAATCTCTATAGAAATATTTGCCACCAAACTACACAATTCTCATTGCCAGTGTGACTAATCCAATGTGCACATTTTGATCATCACTGTGAGAAATACAGGTGTATTTTCTGTCAATATTCAAATATTACAGCAAAGCAACCTATGACACACTTGTCAATCATGCATTTGCTCAACTGAAATTAAGCTCTCTTCAAAAATGCTAGAATAACAAAATGCACCTCTAATGGTACTTGCTACTTTATCCACTGATTTCTGAGACAAGACTATTTTGCCTTATCGCTCTTCTAGCACACAAAAAAAAAACTACATGACATTCAGACAGATCAATTTTTCATTTTTTTTATTGCAATATTACTGCTGGTATTTTTGTTAAAAGTATATACAAGTGAATCCCATGGGTCTTGTCAGTTAACACACTGCCTTTCCCATTCACTTAATCTCCTTCACTTGTAAACCTGAAAGCAGAAGAAAGAAAAACAATTAGTTCAATGTTAATGACAGTTCAGTTCTCTTGTGATATTCTTTGGTACCATTAAGGTTTACACATTATTGATGTCGGTAGTGCATGTGCAATAGTGTGCTGGTACTTGTAAGCTGCATTTATGAGTTTGGACCCACCACAATTGCCAAGGTACATATACACGGTTTCATGGTAACGCTATTCAGTATTGTGTGTGGCCAGGCAGCGGTGGCCAAGAAGTCCCAAATTTAGACTTCGCCATTGGTGTAACACGTAAAAGCTACATAAAAAAATTCTGATTTTTTTTTATGTATTGTAATTTTTTTTTATATATAAGGAATATTTTCTTATTCCAAACTGTTGGAGATCAACTCCAATGTAAGGGTTGTATGTATATATTTATAACAGAGGATGAGATCATGTATGGGCCAAGAAAAACACCAGTGACCAACCCACATCAAAGCGCCCAAATCAGTTTGTAGTCCATATTGCTGTAATCTCATTTATACAATTGGGCGAGTTGCTATATGAGATTTGGCTACCAATGTCTAGTGTACTATGTGGCCTTATTCCTTGACTCTAAATGATTTAAATACAATGACCTTCGGCCAACTTGGATTGTGTAATGTCTAGAGTTTGCTGGTTCAATCCCCTTTCAAATCTTACAATATTGACTTCTTTTAAGGAAGGAGAAGCATTTTAATATAAATGAGAGTAACAACAATAGCTGTCCTACAAATAATTTAAATCCTCCTATAACATAATTGTAGGCACCAAACTCACACATGCATTATTGCATCAATCCCTGACCAGCAAAGTTGCTGAGCACTGGAAAAAAAAATTGTATGTACGTCTTCTTTGCTTTCATTGTAATTATTCAAAATAACTGTGGGTAGCCCAATTCGATATATATTGTGTTATTTGATATTAGCAAGCCATGTTGTTGTTGTTAATGTTGAAAACAAATCCATTTTTGAAGAATTTTCTCATAGTTTCACAATGGGCTTTCATACCAGCTCATCACGTAAATGCAAATAAAATGCACTATAGATGATGTGACCTATGATGTCACATGTTGACATTCAGGATGCCCTCTGTTGTTTCATGGCAGGCAAAATATTATAGTAGTTTCTATGGCAGCCCACATAAAATCTGGTCATCAACTACTTGCAGAACCTTTCCTGATCTAAATTGGTCACAATATGCAGCTGGTAGCATTAGCAAGGATGCTTAATAAGAAATGTTGGTATTATTTAATTTGAAACAAAGTTAAAGCAAAAAACCCAAAATTTCCCTATGCAAAGTATAGGGGCTTTTGCCTGTCAGTTTTTCAGACTTTCTCTCTTACACCAACAGGGGCGCCACAAACATAAACAAATGTCACTTGCTCAATTTGGTCAAATACGTCAACAATAATGGCCTTGCAGGAAAATGTTAGCATCAATTCCTCTCTCTCTTGTATTAGGGACAGGGGGTTGATTTTTTGAGGACATTAATTTCTCACAATTCACACTTGATCATTTGCAGAACACCTACCTGCTATTGTAATTGTCCCTTTAGAAAAGCAAGGTTTGATTTTTCTGTCGTGCATGACAGATAAATTCTAAATCATCATCTAAATAATTTTATTAAATAACAATGGCGTATTCGGCTCATTCACTTCAGGTGTGATATCATATATTGGTAGGCATTCCAAATATGCAAAAAAAAAAAAATGGTGGTGTTTTAATCTGGAAATGTCCTCCTGTCTCTTAAGGAGAGGGTTTTTTCATATACATTAAAGACCAAAGTTTTCCCATTTTACAGAAAACGGAGAAAATTCACGGAATTGCGAGATTAAAACACGGATTTGGAGAAACCTGAACGTCCTGAAAAACCTGTGATTTTGACACAATGGTCCAAATTCATCCCACCATGAATATTAGTCTCAAAATGCATTAAAATCTCCTGAAATTCTGGACCAAAATTACTTAGTATTAGCAAGCTTCATTATCGCCGATTTTACTCCAATCGCCCAGTAAATATAATGCCAAATTTGGCATACTTCTTGTGCACTTGTTTCTGGTGTTACTAGATTAAATGTTGTGTTTTAGTTTAAGAAAATTCAAATGTTTCCCTAGAATGGCATAAATTAAGGCTTTTAATTAAAAAGGGAAAGAAAACGGAATCAGCCATTTAGAAAATGGTAAACTTTGGTCTTTTAACTAAAGGTGTTTGTTCCGATCGTCTTTGGGACCCCCCTGATTTAATCAGAAGAGGTATAAATTTTGATAAAAGATGAAAGGCCGTCCTGAAATTTCAGCTTTCAAATCCATTTCTTTCTCAAGATACGGATAAAAAACTACCGTTTTAATGGTTAACCATCAATATTAGCACATTAGTGAATAGGGTGTTGCACTATGCAGTATGCATTATCGCGTCTAGCATCAAAACTGCAAGTTTGTTTCCCACAATACTTGATGGTCAGTGTGTACAAGTGTCGGGCTCTCATATCAAGTAGAGAACATGATAAACAAAAATCGGAACGAGTACCTTTAATGTATATGAACACAATATATAGGACCTTTATTCTCTTTTGAATTCCGACTTACCTGGTGGTAGGGACTGCTTTAGTTTCTCTGCCTTTTCTGTGTCTTTGATGACTAGGGTATACAGATAACGGCTGCACCGTACCTTGAACTTCCAGTTTTCCCTGTTTTTCTTGATTTTCACAGCTATCGATGAAGGGGAAAAAGAAACAGCAAAATTATATTTAAAAAACACTTCATCAAAAGCACAAATGAAATATATGTACAGCAAAGTAACACTTTGAAAGGGAAGAATAGTATAAAAATATTTGGTTTCACTTTTCTTACAGGTATTTTTGATTTTGAATGACCTTTCCAATTCCCAGTTTTGACCTGCCCCGATGTTACTGTGAAACATATTTTACACAAAACCTAAACCTAAATCAGGTATTTGAAATAAAATACAGCACTACCTGAAATGCAAGTCGTCTGCAGTCGCAGTTTGCAAATGAGGTCATAGGACATATGGACTCTAATATTAGAGGTTAATCTGTGTATAGAGGTCAAGCTGCCAAAATTTACATTAAGCAATCAGGGTGGTTGCACACAGAAATCAGGGAGGTTTTTGAAATTATATTCAACCTAATGAGTCAAAACGTTTCTCATTCAGGGAGGTTACGAGCTGTTCTAACTTTAGTTAGTGTGCAATTAAAGGTGCTTGTTCCTATTGTCTTTGGGACCCCTGACTTACTTGGAAGTAGTATCAATTTGATAATTTTTCTCTTTGTCGTCCTGAAATTTCAGCCTTCAAATCCATTTCTTTCAGAACATATTTTTTCTCTTTGTTGTCCTGAAATTTCAGCCTTCAAATCCATTTCTTTCAGAACACAGAGACAAAAATTCTGCCGTTTTATTGGTTAATCATCAATATTAGTGAATAGGGTGTTGCAATATGCATCATCACTTCTACCACCAAAACCGCAAGTTTGTTTCCCACAAAACTTGGTGGTGAGTGTATGCAAGTATGTGCCAGGCTCTCATATCAAATAGAGAACATGATGTACTTTAATCAGAACAAGCCCCTTTAACACTTTTCCCGGGATTTGGGCTACTTCTAGCCCAGATTCGCTTCAGCAGTTCCATTGTTTTAGGCCAGTCAACTTGAACCATTACTCAAAACTAGCGAGACACAGCAATTCTGACCGCAGACTGCCCTAGATTTTCTAGCCAGAATGTCTCGCCTCGAGGCCGTTTATCAATGAAACTGCAACCCGATATCAGCTCATGTGCCCACACGTTTGCCAACGGGAGGTCAGTAATTGCCAATCTTTATCCCTAAAGTCCCTGGTGTGTGAGGCCCATGAATGTGCCTAGCACGGGTCCAGGGAAACGGTTAAATGCATTTTCTTTAAGTATTCTGCACAATAAAAGAGAGAAACCAGTTTCTTCCTTGAGGATCTGAGGATCAAGAAACAATGTTTTTTTAAAAACTTGTCCTATACAATTAAAAAAACTTTTTTCAATTGAGAAACCACCAGTTTGTCAAGCAAATAAACTTGACTCTTCAAATCAAGAAACCTGATTACTTGATTTGAAAAACCTGGTTTCTGGACTGAATTATCCAAAGAAAGTTTTGGGGATTCTTTTGACTCACATTTGGCATCCTTCCGCCTGGCTGTCAGCAGGAAGTCCTTGATCTCCATGATTTCTTTAGGCTATAGAATGAAAATAAACACATCATTAGTTTCTTGCAAGTCTGCACCAAATAACTGATCTGTACTTATAATCATGGCCACTCTTTAATATCCCCACTTTGGGCTCAAAGTGTACTTTGAAAGTGTTGGATGCACCCTCTCATGATGTAAAGAGAATCCCCACTCAAGCTAGAAAAAAATATGCATCTGTTTGATATAGCAGTGACCAAAAAGTCATGAACAGTGAATTATTACTTTTTGTATAAAATGATTTCCAAAAAATTGTATCTATTTTACATAGTGAAATTGGTTATGATAATGTCGTTAACAGCATTAATAAATTTAAGAATTTGAATTATAATGGAGACAGATTTGAAGCATCAAGTGTTAGGTACATGTACTGTACTGATTTCATTATAAGTGTCCATGCCCCCAAATGCCCACCCATTGATTTTCGTAACATATTCAACCACTTGTTGAAATATTTTCAAGTTTCCAACCAAGAGAAAATACATGTGGGACATTCAGACTTGAAATAGATAAAATGTACAGTAAATTGGGGACTTTTGATGCTCTTTCATGGTGAGTATGTTAAAAACATCATGCTTGCAAGTAAATATGATTTTAAAATTGTGTTTGTTCATTATGTCACCATTTTGAACCAGGTGAAGCACTGTATACAGTAACATAGTTGTATATTGTACAAGGGAAAAAACAAAGCAAAAAAAAACAAAAACCCACCCAAAAGGGACACAATGACATGAAAAAATATTCTGACATAATGAAATGGACCCTAACCTGAAATCACTTCCACAAGTTTGAAAACATTTGGGTGTTTACAACATTCTGTAAAAAAGGGAAATAACTAATAGATTTTCCTTCTAATTTCACTTCCTCAGCCCATGATGCTGACATTAACTTGCCAGTTGTATTAACTTAAAAACTGCATCATCACCCAATACTTGTTATTGTTTTGTGGCTAATCCCGGCTAATCCACCCTTCACTTTCCTATCAAGATCTTACTACAAGCCTAAAGTACAATGTCTGAATACTTTGAATTAGTCACAAACCTACTAGACATTGTAAATTCTGGCAGGAATGTCAACACATGATTTCCGTGGCAGGAGTGCCACAAACTCAGGGACTGACTTTTAAAATAAGTTGGTGCTCGGTAAAAAGCTCATCCTGTCTACCAGGGGGGGCTTGAAGGAGCTATTCATGGCTTCAATTCACACCACTGATTTCCAGGGATACAGCGAATCCCCAAGGGTAGCTTCAAATCACTCTCCTAATAGTGCTTAAGGAAGCTGTAGGGGAGCTATAGCTCTCACTCTTCTTAAAGTCATCCCTGCCACAAACTGCCACAAACTCTGTTTTTATTTTACGTGAATGTAAACATCCAAATTTTTTTTTTTCGAATTTGTGGAAGTGCATTCAGGAAGGGTCAATTTTCAATCATGTCTGAATATTTTTTCATGCATTATGTCTTTTAAGCATTCAGGGGTCATAACAGAGGACAGTAATCAAATTGATCACATCATCCAACCATAGTGTCAAATCAAACTGTGGCCACTGCCCTTTGTGGGTCAACTTCCACTTTCCTCCATAGAAAGAGTCTAATTTCAAAGCACATGTAACTCTCATGGATAGAATGATAAAAAAAACCCTCAAAAAAATTACAGAATGCAAATGGCAAAATATCTCTAGCTCTATTGCACATATTGCAGACGATAGTGCATGTTGTCGAAGAAAACAATACACCAGGCCAAGAGCTGCTAAGGAGGGTTGAGACAGCAGTGGCTAAAGGTCGGTCTGACGATGAATGCAGGGAAAACAAAGGTCATGGCCTACAACCAAAACAGCACAGTCAACATTTGGTACAAATGATGGCACCAAGTTAGAGGAAGTACAGGATTTCAAGTACTTAGGTGCGTGGAGGCTGTATGAGAAATGATGTCAATAGCAACGTAAGGCGGGGGGGGGAGCAGCAGCATGGAGAGCTTGTAGTAAGTGTGATAAAAAATGTGGAGGATCTTCGCTCTCACGAAAACTCAAGCTCCACTCTTTGCTGCAACTGTCGAGTCTGTGCTATTGTTTGTTTTCTACGGCGTGAGCATGGACCATCACCACCAAGCTCGAAAAAGAAATTGATTGGCTGCTATCACCGCTGTTTAAGATATGTCCTAAACATTACACGGAAAACGCGCATAACAAATATGCAGAGCTCTATGGAGACATTCCCAAAATCCCCCCAAATCAGGGGAAAGAAGGTCAAGGTTCGCCGGTCACTGCTCTAGAAGCGGGGAATGCGGTCGCAAAATTGGTTCACTGGACACCAAAACACGGGCCAGGAAACAGGAGACCAACCTAACCTACATGATAGCAAAACGGGACACAGGATGTGGATGTAGATGACATCAAGACAGCAATGAAGGATCGTAAAGTATGGAAAGCCATTGTGGATCGAGGGACCACCACTCGGAATTAAAGCATTTGCACTATTTTGAACAAGAAATCAGAAAAACATTTTCAATAACTGAAAAAAAAAACTGTGCACGGTGCACCTTTTTATTAAATGAGAAACTTAGTTGATAATTTTTTTTTTAATTTGAAAACATGCCTTCTCAAATCAAATAACAGTTTTTGAATTAACTTGGTTACTCATAGAGCTGGGAGTTACCGTTGAATTCCTTTCCGTTTACACGGTCTGTATTTCCGTTCGTTTAAACGTTTATCCGGTCATAACAAGTTACGGCTGCCGAATTGGCGCTTCCACGCAAATGCCATTCTTGCACCATAAATGTTCGTAATCGGGTTAACCGGCTTTGCATGCGATCATAAATATTATCTTTAACCATAAAATGTTGTTGTACTTACCATGTTATGTTTTAATCCAAAATAAAAGCAGTGAATATCCCAAGATCCCAACCGACGAATCACTGGGGAGCTGCATTACCGCTGACCATTTTACCTTTTTTGTAGATCCCTTTGTAATTGAAGCACTAAAATTGGGGCCGTGTTATGTGGTGAATATGCCGAAGTCGCTCCCCTCACGTACAAGAACTTGGTAAACGGAGGATTTCCCTGTTTCCGTAAAAGTCGGAAACCATTTCTAGAAGAAGCATTGGACCTGTTAACTTTACTTTTCACTGACGCGGGTATTTTGGTGAAATTTGGACTTCAGCAATTAAAATAATACTGAAAAAAAGTTAGTAGGTTTGTGACGTGTTAAACGTGTAGTGAATTCAAAATGTGTAGTGACCCTTCCGTTCGTGTTAAACGTTAAAAGTTTCACGTCCAGCACTAGTACTCATTACAAAAAACTCATTTCAAAAACCCAAATTCCCAAATTAAAAAAAATACTAGTGTTCACCCAATGCATGTGTCCTCTGCTGTCCACGGTTGGTGAATAGGGCCAAAGGTCAAATGAGGTCACCAAGGGGTCAATGAGGTCACCAAGGTCACATGAGGTCACCAAGGTACATGAGGTCACCAACAGGTTGGACACTACACCAAGGGACCATGGTAGCAAGGGTATGAAAAACTGAGCCAACACATGTGGATAAAAACACCAAGCAATTTGAGAAATCTGACCTTTGGGGCGATGACCTCTAATAACCTCAAGTTGACCCACGACATTCATGCAAGTGCAAATTTAGGGTTAACATTTGGGGCCCCTTAAAGATAACATTTGGGTTAACATTTTACCAGAGACACACAAAAGAGATACACTACCAAAGCAATCCAGTGGTAGATTTAAGAATGATTAAGGAAAGGGCCCTGTCAGCAGTTTATGGTGGGGACCTTTCGCGATTGATCGTGAAGTAACGCAATGTCGCACTTAATTATGCGACTATGGGGGTTTCTGAGGGCCCTGAGAGCAATATTTTTAGGGGGGCCTGTCAGCAGCTGGTGACACTGCTGACTCTTAAATTTATTGTGGCAAAGATATTGTCATGATTATTACAAAAAGTGGCAAAAAAAATCTAAAACCACCATGAACCGTTAAAATACCTGAAAGTGACCCCAAATAATGAAAATACATAAATTCCAGCAACAAATAAACGAATTCAGGTTTTTAAAATCCTAAGCTCATGTCTTTAACCAACCTCGTCTACCTAGCCATTTTTTGTAAGAACAAAACCTCCGAAGGGGGGGGGGTGGTTACCACCCCCACCTTTGATTTTCGTTACTGACAACCCGATTTCCTTTAATTGGTACCAAAGTATACTTATAGTTTCTTCTTTCCATTGTTACCAAAATAAGTACTAACATCCCATTATGACATGAATCACCAGACGTCCTATGTTGAGGAAGTAAGAAATACTGAATATATGTGAAAATTGTAATTTCGCAATTTTAAGCGACTCAAACACCTCTTATTCTCGAAATGATTTCTTTATAAAAACTAGTTCATTTCCCATCAAGTAGTGTCAAAAACCAAATGCATGAAAATCTAAAATCTGATTTTCCTAACCTTTTTTTGGCGAAAAATTGATTGTTTCACTGTTTTTGTCCCTATGGAAATGGCAGTTTTGCTGACATGCGAACTTTATGACGTCATTGTGCACGTAATGCTAGGCATGTTGGTACTCATTTGGTATCAAGAGGAAAGATAGGACCATAGCCGATCCTACTGGTAACCAAATCAAGTGTATGTGATTGTCACTCCTGTTGTTGTGTTGGCTGTTTGTTACTGCTTCTCTTCCGAAGGGGGGTGTGGTTACCACCCCCCCCCTATCGTCACTTTGGGATCACCCTTATCTTACCTTACCCCGTGTATGTTTGTTTTTGGATTAAAAGGATCGGCCAATGTCACTTTTTTTTTTTTTACAATTAACATTAAATAATTTTGGCACCAAAAAAGGGGGTGTTAGTCAAGCCTGGAAAAAACCGAAGGGTGGGGTGGTAACCGACCCCCCCCTTCGGTAGACGAGGTTAATAGTTTTAACCCGCAAGTACCCCCCCAATAACTTCTTGCAGTCCGAAAAAATTCTAGCCAACTACCATTTTTGACAGTGTTCACATCTCTTGAAGAGCTAAACACTGAACCAGGAATAACCGTTGACCCTGAAAAGCAAAATAATGTTAATAGCAGCATCGTTAGTGAGAACTAATTTAACTGGCGCTGGGAGATATTCGGTAATTGATTCCCGGGTACTCGGTCGGAAAAAAAATCGAATCTTTCAAATTTTTAAAATTGATTCCAAGTATTAAACAAGAATTACTTTTTATTTTAAACTAGCCATTGCCAAGTACACTAATAGTGATTCGGAGTGAATTCCAAGGAATTCGGCGGGTCCCGCCCGATGTCGATGCCAATTTCAATTGTAATGACACTCTACCGGGGCTCTATAGGTAGCAAAAAAATGTGCTTTTACTATAAAACGGCTAGTAACTTACTTCTAAGGCTAAGAAAGTAAAAATGCAAGTTCTAACCGAAGTGTGAGTGATGTTATTGTTGTCATGGGCCGCAACATTTTATTTCTGCCAGAAATTATGTTCCTTTTTCTCTAGGAGGAACAGCCCTTTACGTTTCAGACGATGTACGTTGTGAAAACACAGCGCACGTTTCAGAGAAATCATGCCGACCCGTTGCAAGGCCTGCGGTTTTTTTTGAGGATATTTTAATTACTAAAATGGAAACATTTGAAGGATTAGCGCTTGAGTGGACCCTATTGCTGCAGATTCTAGTGAGTAGAGAGAGCGAGTTTAGCCAGGTTTTAGTTATATGATATAGCGCAAAGGACATCGCCGATAGGAATGAAGGATGCCCTCTGCGGTTTTCATGAGAACGGATGAATTTGAAACATTCCGCATATTAATGCGACATGCTCAAAGTTTACCTTTCGTAGTTTTCAAAAAATTCACTTCACATAACTTCTCAAAAAGTGTCTTTTATTTAAAATTATAATACAGGCTTCAATGGGTAATGGAAATTTCCAAATTTGAACCCTTTCCCCCCAAGAAACAAAATGCAGCTTTCAAGGAGTGTGTTTATTAATTAGCAACATATATGTGAGTGGACAGTCTGGTCTTGGGGGGGAAAACCCCATTTTTGCATTTTTGTTTTTTGGGGGCCTGAACACTAAATGGAATTGCCAAAAAACACACAACACCCTATTACATAATACATGCCATACCACACTACGAGGTAAGGCATGCTAATATACCAAGGGCTCAGTTCATTATCCTTGGATGGACAATGTTAATAACTGCTGACCATGCAGCTTCTGGGTATCATAAATAATACTAAAATGCAGTGGGTGTATTGCATAATATACTGTTGAATGAAGCTATTAAACTGTGCCACGTGAATGGGATTTTAATAGTGTGATTGTGAGTAAGCTCATGATATAAAAGCGCTGTCATGGGCCATAAGATTGCGGGTCATTGTGTTGCATCAAGAGTTTGCTTGGTGTGCATGAAGACGATTATGTAATCCAAATCTTGGCACTCATTGCACTACAATAGGTATTTGGGTTTTGTTGCTGCCTCATGTAGCCTCTGTAGCTTATGAAGGACAAAATGTCTATCTAGGCATCATTTACAAGCTCTATAACAACGGGCAGCTATGCAAACCATCCTCCAGGTTTCTCTTTAAGTCATAACTGGTCATTGAACGGAGGCATGTTCTAAGCTTTGCTTTTTCCAGAGAGTATACCCCTGAAGTTTCTCAGACTTTTCTAATTTTTTCTTGATACAAGTGTATTTTGGTGATATAAAACACCTTGCATACATGATAAAGTACTTGTAAAACACAAGTCAAAATTGATGATGAAAGATAACTATAATGATTATAGAGCAGAGGGCCTCCTTCATTTCTTATCCGGCGTGTCCTTTCAGGAATCGGGTAGGGAATTTTATTACCCGCGACCCGACATGATCGGGGGGACCGAATTCCGGGATCGGCCAAGACCCCTACTGGGAGATACCATTTAATTTCTATCTATGACACAACATTATTCTCGTTGTGTATCCTGTACACTTGATGACAAAGACCAATGACTGCCAAATTTGCACCTCCGTGAAAAGCAAGTCTTGCACCACAAATCATTCGTAATCCTATTTTCCAGCTTGCATTTCAGTCATGATCTCATCCAAAAATTGTTTTTCAAGGTCCACGAGAGATTTTGAGGCATCCAAAGCTTTACATTTATTGCAGTGATTTTAGATCAGCTAGACACTCAAAAGATTTTTTATTGCGACGAAATGTCTTAAAGGTTGACTCAGAGTTTCCCGATGAGGGCACACTCATTTTTCAAACAAATCGTGTTTTTTTGTATATACATAATGCCTGTCCATATACTAACCATGGTGTGAAATAACTAAGATCAAATCGAAGTGCCTTATAAGAAAATTAACAACTTTGTTATAAAATTTCCGGATCCGGAATTTTTGTTAACACAGTATCCTATGGCACTGTTATACTGTGCCTAAGTGTTTATTGCATGGAAACAGAAAATCCCATTGATCTCTAACTTTGGAATTAAGCATTTTAGGTGACTATCTTTAGTTTTAGATGATATATAATTACTACACAAAAATAATTATATTCCAAAATCTCCGGTCAAGCCTTAAAAGTGAAAAAAGGCGCTTTTTATATGCAACAGACCTCCGTAGGCTGGACGCCACACCACAGTCATTATTCTGCACTCATAACTCTTCGAGAATACAGGCGCAACCCTGTGGTAAATGGGCCTTTTTATAGGTCTACACTGCGCCCTGTGGGGTGCCCTATGCTCTGCAAAAAATAGGGCGCCCCCTAGTCCCAATAATTGGGACTTCACATGACGTTTCTTTAAAGGTCCATGGCCCGATCGCTATAGCCTCGTCCCCAGAAGCCCCAGATTTTACCAGAAGTGGTCAACATTTTGGTATCAGAAGCTACTATTTTTCTCATTTACCCTGTGAAATCTTAGGGCCAAAGGATGTTTTGGGTTGGAAGTTATGAGCGAAAATGTGCCCCATTTTGGTCGACCAATATAATTTTACACAGTACTCTATGGGACTTACAAAATCAGGTTTTTAGCTCTCGCATCAATACGCACTGAAATATCGGCACAAAACTACGGATGGGATTTTGGAGTGAAGGCCAATCTATCAAGATGAAAACTTCATATCCTTAAATCGGGCCATCACCTTTAACAGTATGCCTTTAACCAGAGGGTGTTTTGAATCAATCCCATGATGCATAGCAATGTGCCTATACCATACTGTACTAAACACATATCAGTACTTAGGGATAAAAAGTGTTCCAAAAGTTAAAGAACCAAAAGACATTCATAATCATGCAAAAAAATCCCTAAGTACTAACGCTTTATGGGCTAAAATGAGCGTTAAAGTCAGGGTTTTTATGTGTTAAGAATAGGATTTTTATTGTGATCCATGAATCCTATTGATGTGAAATTTTCCAAAACTGGTGCATTGTGGGATTGACTCAAAACACCCTCTGGCCTTTAACAGTCTATATGTGAAGTCCCAAAACACTACGTGTAACAGCTATATGACATTTTTGTGTAGCCTTCAAATTTCAACCACTGACAGCATTTCACCTCATATAATTTTACCAGATTCCAATTCAATAAGCTTCACTGGTGCTTTCGCTAAACTCTTCTACCTTCAGCACCAGTAATATCCAATTTGAAATGTGTGAATGGGTTAAAATAGCGACTCTTTCTCGGAAATAAGCGAAGTTGTTAAAAGTCTGTTTATGACCAAGATGGATGATGGTTGGCAGAATACGCCAAGTATAAAATAAGGTGTTTTCAGCCCAGTGACGAAATCATCTGCGTATGATGTTTATTCATCCCTTCAGTAGTCTCATTCTCGTTGGAATATGGGATATGCAATAATTATTCTATAATTGAACTGGCTGGTACAGGAGACAACCAAGGTAACGTCACGCATATTTACATAATTGTAGAAAATACACCCAAGGCGCTGTGTTCTAGTCAACATTACACCATGTGAAAACGCCATGTGTAACTTTTGGCATACAAGCTTTCGTTAAGCATCTAGCAACAAAACATGGGACTTAGTCACCGGTCAGAATCTTACATGTCTTGAAATTTCATTTAATTTCACTTCCTAAAAGAGTTGATGAAGATATTTACGACTATCCTGTTGTTCCTAACACTCTAAGGAATACTTTCAAGGTAGAATCAGGTAATATTTATTCGTGTGAAGAGTGCAAATTATTGAAGAATGTGAGAAAATTGTGTCATCAGAAGTTAATGGCTTATGATAATTGTACATTTCCCCCCCCAAATCCAATGCGTAACTTTCATTTTTATTCGTCTGTTGTATAGACCCGAGTTATGCAACCCCAAGGTGTTTGTAAGTGTTACATGTATTTGCTGTTGAGTAGCATACAGTACACTTTAAAGCACTGTATTACTACGCAAAACTCACGCAAATAACTATGATGAAACAGGGCATCCTTAAATGTATTTTACAAGCCAAAGGATAGCGTCAGACCGTCGGACGAACGGAAGGAAGCAGATTATTTTGTGTGTGCTGCGCCCCAAACTGACAGAAAGATATTTTTGACATGCAGTCATAGAAAAGCGCTGTGCAAGCCAAAAAGCAATTCAGCGCGACCCCGGAAAGAATATTAGTATTATGCCAACACGCTGCACTTACAAACATCGTACGCCGATTTCGTTGATAAATATGCAATAAGGTATGTAGTGAGTGCTGTTCGCCTTATTACGTGACATCAGACTAGTTACAAAAAATTCCCAAAGTCGATGTAAATGATACGGGATTTTAGTTGCTTGTTTCAAAGCTTTTATGGTTAAAAAGATCATGTGACATGCACAACGTCATTTTAGCCATGAGAAGGAAAGTTGAAGATTTGAATCTGGATATTTTTCAAAAGGCATGAGGCTGTGTTTTCAATTCATTATTCATTGTACATTTCATTGGTCGGGACAGCACTGAAATTTTGAATGGACTTTGGACTTTAATGCATAGACTGGGTGTCCCTTTGATTTCTCATGAGTAATTCTCCTCCATTTTGGTCTACCCTTTGCAATAGATTCGGCCTTTTGGAGGTCCAAGCCTGTTCCTGGGGATCTGGTCCTTCCATCTGCTGGTGGGCGACCTGGCTTCCTATGCTTGTTGAAGTCTTGCGTATAGTCTTGGTATGGTAATGTGTTCCGGCATCCTGACGACATGTCAAACCACTTCATTCAGACACTTCAACTTCAAGCCGTCTCCTGGTGACTGCATCCTGAGGTTGCAGGATGTTCAGACGCTCTCCCTCATTTCCATCATTTCTAATGTTGTCCAGAAGATTCCTCACTCCTAGGATGGACCTAGCATCTCATCTCAAAGCTTCTCGCCTTTTTTGGCAGTCTGGCTTGCATAAACCCAGGACTCCGCTCCATAGGTGGCAATGGTGGTGAGGTATACGAGACTGGTATATTCTGACTTTGAGAGCGATTTGTGATGTCCATGATGCTCCAGATGGGATTCCGAGTCTAACCACGAAATGCCCATGCTGTCCAGTATTGTAAGCCTCTTGATGTCCTCCTTAACCGAAGGCACATTACTTCCACGAAAGACAAAATCATTTACTTTGTCGATAGGTGTCTGGTTAAGGCTTATGTCTCTTGGGTCATGACATGATCTCAATTTAGATGGGTTATCTTCCAGTCCTTCCCCCATTTGCGCAAGGCTTTTTCCAGTTTCTTCTGTGGATAGCTGTAACTTTTCAAAGACCATTTCCATCGGGGTTGTGTCATCGGATAACGAATTTTTTTGATTTGCATCTCTCCCATTTGGATTCCGGAGCCTAGTTTTGAACTCCTCTCTACAAATTTTAAGAAGAGATTGAAGAGAGCATGGAGATGAAGGCATCCCTGTCTTCACACCACCTAAGACTTCGAACCAGTCTGACTTTTCCATTCAACCACTCTGAGCATATTGTTTGCTCATACTCTTTTCAATTAGGTCTACCAGCTTGCTGTCTACTCCAATTGATCTTAAGCATTTCCAGAGTGCCTCTCATCCAAATGGTATCAATGCTGCTTTAAAATCTACAAATTCCAGTGTGAGAGGAATGCGTCTTTCTTGGGCCTCTCCTAACACTTGCGAACATTAAAATACGCATCATAGTACCGCTCTTGAAGCTTACTAACCACATTGGTCCTCCCCAAGGTAGTCATCTATGTTGTCCGTATCCGGTTTCATGGATCATTCTACCGAATACTTTCCCTGGGATGGACAGTAGAGAATTGCTCTATAATTTGGCGGGGATCTAGTTTCTTGTCCTACTTTCTTGTATACTGGAGTTTATCAGTCCCTTGCTCCGGTCTTCTGGAATTTCCCCTTCTAGTTCTACCAGGCCAATGTTGATTATTTTCACAGTAGCTGTGTCCCATACATAGCTGGGCCACCTGCTTTCATGGTTTCAGCAGAGATTTTATCCATCCACATGCTTTGGTTATTTTTTTCATTTCTTATGGCCTCTTCTACTTCCTCTATGATCGCAAAGGCATGCCTGTTGAGATAGATGCAGGTTCGGGGATGGCGTGAAGTAATCTCTCTCTCATCTCTCTGGGGATTCCAGTGTTGAAATGTTTGCTGAAGTGTTCTTCCAGCACTTCATTACTTTATCTGGAGCAGTTTTGAGGGAGCCACGTTTGTCTTTGGCAGCTGCTGGCAGTTGAGCACTTTCACTCGCTAGTCTATACGGACAACACTTGAAGAGTTCCCCAGGCTGTTGTTCCTAGCATGGTGCATCTTTCAGCTCTTTAACTTTCTTTTCGAGCAGCTTCTTCTTCCAGCTCTTTACATGATATTTGACCTCCTTGTTCAGTTTGTAGTTGGACTTATTATGTGCATTTGGGTTTGTTCATCAATTTGGATCCTTGCTGTCCGTCTTTGATGACATGCCTTTCTTCCTTCTTCAGGGAGCCCCTTAATTTTGCCGGCCCTTTTCCCTTTTCACACCCACTGTTTTCCTCTGTTATTTTATATTGGTTGGTTTCTTGAAGTTTGGGACCATAGCCCTTCACATCAGTGTCTTCTAATTGGAAGAGTGGTCCAAAGGCACCACCTATCTTTGCACAGAATTCTGCTGCAATGTGGGAGGCTGAATCGATGACGTCATACTTCTTGGGTACCGTTGTTATACGTTTGTTTGTGGTAGGTATAAATTTCAACCTTAGCCAGCAACAGGTTGTGGTCTGAACCGACACGGATGAGCAGTAAGATCTGCAGTGAAAGTTTTCAAGTTGTCCAGTTGGGTAATGATGAAGTAAATCATGTTTCTATATGCACATGGGAGATGTACAAGTTGCCTTTCTACACTCCTTGTGTGGAAGATTGATAAACCAGTGGTGGAGTGTAAGAATTCCAGGAGCTTTTATCCTTGCGTTGATTTTTCCAGTCCATATCTACCAATGTGGGTGTCCGTATGCCTGGTAATTCACTTTTGAAATTTTGCACGTGAAAATCTGTTCGGGATATGGTATTGGAAGATACACTTCTTAGAAATAGTGTAACAAAATGTGATTGTACAACATTTCTAAGTGAAGTTACATCAAAAATAAAGACTGCGAGGTTTGCGCAATATGCTCTGATATGAGTGTCCATAGCATAGAATACTGTGTAAGACTAGAATGCGAAACGGTGACACCACACAAACACATGTAACTGTAAAATTGATCTTTTGGTGAACATTATTTGGTCAATTTATCCAATGCATCAATCTTCATCACTGTAAAATTTGAAGTGAAATTCCACCATTAAGGGTAAAAATTGAATGTAGGAAAATGTGGTTCAAATTTGCCCCCATTTTGGGGCCATTTTAGGCCAATTTTGAGCGAAAAAAGGCATTTTGCCCAAACGGTAGCAAAAAAATGGCAGCGCTCCAGGATTCAACTAAAATTTTTCGATGGTCAAGCATTAAGTTTTAGTCAACCCAAGTCAGAGCTTGTCATCCAAAGATTTTTTGGCTTCATTGAATGTTTTCCCCCAACTTGCTTTTTTTAGTGTTTTTTGGTCAAAAAATATAGTTTTAGACTACGGTTATTATGAAACTAACAAGTCACCAAAGTAAACAATATTATACTTGATTCCTGGAAGTTAACTGTTTGTCAAACACCACCACAAACAAAAATATGCTTATTTGTGTTTTATACAAATTTCTGAAAAACCGCTATACCAAAGAATTGTTTTTACAGTGGATAATGGCACAGTTTTACATATGTTGGCAATTCGCCATCGAAGTGATTACTTAACTCCCTAGTACTGGATCAAGCACCATTGGAAAGCTAGTACATATCATAGACTTTGTGTGGCGATCATTTTGGGGGTGCAGGACTCAAAAACGTGACTCCAGTGGACATAGTAACATCCGCCTGATTACACGTACACTGCGCTGACGAATTACACCGTAATGGACGTTCATTTTGATCACACTCCGTATAAAAAGGTATTAATATAACCAGATGGGCGATTCCACGGTTAGTCGCATGTACAAGTTTCTGCAATTCTTTTGGTATGAGCAATGTGATTTCAATATAAGTTGACCTGCCTTGAGTTTGTGTATGGACAAACTCTACACTTGTGGCTTCAATCTATTGGTAGTAAATCAACTAAAGTTCATTGCCTTCAAGTATGACATTGATTAGAATATTGGTTAGTTGCATTATGCAAAAAGGACATGCCAAAAATCGACTCATTTCATCAAACTGTACCCTCAAACAAGACGACCTCCCAATGAGTTGAGTTCATGTAATGTGTACCTACCTGTATGATTTTAAGTATTTAGGGGTTATTGAGGACTTGAAACAACTTCTACCTGGCTAGAATTACAGGGGAAAGGAAATGGTTAGTCGACATACGGTTAGTCGCATTACACTTGTCCACAATTTGAATGTCAACTTTACTGATCAATTCTCAAAGCAGGACTTCACACTGAATAAAAACTACCTTTATGTAGAAGAAGAAGTTGAACTGTTGGCTATTTAAGTGCCATAAAAAAAAGTACCATAATTAAACTTATTCAGGAAGTGGAGTGGAAAACTGAATGACCAAGTTGGTACTGTTCCCATGAAAATTGTGAAATTTCCTCAAAATCATGTTATTTGAAGAAAAAATTATATCAATATATGTAAATATTAATGTAAGACCACTCAAATCGGAGAGCTTTTTGTCCTCTTTTATTGATAAAAATAGTGATGATTGGGACCTGTATTTTGAAATTATTTGCAAAAATGTACTTTGCTTCCGGGTCCACTTTGGGTGGAATCGCCCGAATGCTTTTGGATGTAATTTTACTTGGGGAATGTTAGTGGTCCAGTCAATGTAAAATGAGCATGAAATTTCTAGGGAACTCCAATTGATTAAAAAGATATGAGCTTTAGAAGTGAAGTCAGGACCGTTCGAGAGAATGGACAAGCATTTTTTTGGACAACATTCATTGCAAAAGCTCTTTGAAGTTGCAACCTCAAACTCCATGGTTCCTGTTTTTTTTTTAATAATTGTAACCACAGCACAGCCACAGTATCTAACTTTGAATACAAGTATGGGATAACATGTTACCCATAGTATGAAAACACATCAAAATGAGTGTATGGGACGTTACTTTTTGGAAAACGTCATCGCGTACACATGTGAAATTCCAACAATTAACTCATCCTATTGATAATAGAGTTGAGATGCTTAGTGCAAGCTAATATTGATTAATTATAGCCATAATAATGCGTTCTAGAAAGCTCCAGTTAATTAACAAGATTAAAATCTCTAGAAAAAATGCGTCATGGACGTTACAAAAAGGCGGGACATTACCGTGGAATTGCACATAGGACTGAATATCAAGTCAAAAGTTATTAGCGCCCTCGCTCAGATGGGCATGTCTCTAGTCATTGGTTGAATTGTGAGTCACAGGTTTCAGTCAGAGCGGATGTGATCAATTCACATAAAGAAGATGATCAGTTCAGAGACTGCATGAATGTAGTCTATGTTATTACGTAATTGTACCCCTTTCAGCTGTTTGATGATTTAAAACTTGTTTTTGTGATGAAGGAGCATTTTTAGGCAAATAATGAATTTTTTTAAAATATGAAAATTTGCGGGCTTTGCAAGGGGGTTTTTTTTGCGAAGCATGCGGGCGGAAGGAAGAAAATCTAAAACTTTCATTCTCATGGCCTTATCGATAGCCTTTACTTTCAGTGCATCAAATGCTTTTTTTCATGTTTATGGTATTCTGTCGCAATCAATGAATATCGGTACAGGTTTCGCAGTTGCCTACATTTGCGTCGACGTTTGGTACGATTCTGGGGGGGGGAGGTTTGCTTAAAACTGACCAAGTGCTTGTTGTGGCAAGTAAAATGCCCCTCTTGGAGTCTTGATTGGTTATTGTAGGAATTTGGGAAATGAGGAATTTGTGGTCAACCTTTTGGTGCATACATATGATGTCATTTTTTATTCATGATATAGCAACTGGGCTTGAGCAAATGGTATGGCATGTATGCTGGTACAGCTGTGACGTCACGGGGGTTCAAACAAGTCAATGCATGTTGTTTTTTCTTCTTTGACATTCGTTTTTTAAAGGGACAGGAGATTTTTTTTAGGATGACAAATTCTCTCAAATTCACGGAATCAGTTGTAGACCACCTACTGAGAACGTTCGAAGGTTCATTGGACAAACAGTGTGCAAAAGAAAACCACAAACCTGGTTTTGAACTGGCCCCTGCTATCGCAATCGTTACCCATAGAAAAACCATGCTTTGCCTTCTGTAGCGATTTAAACACTTTGGTCAAGTTTGTCATTCATATCTGTCACAGTGTAAATTATGCATGTATAATCCATCATATCCAATCATCCGATTGCATTGAAATTTATGTTTTCTTTGTATGTTTTTAACGAAAGGACAATCTGAACTTTTTAAAAATACTTCATCTTTTATTGAAATCAGTTTGGATAGTAAATTTCAACTCAGTTTTCTTCGCAAGCAGGAACAGAGATCGAATTTTGATATCAACCATCTTGGATTTTCAGATCTCACAACCAACGAGCTTGAATAAATAGAGCACCCTGCTCAGCGAGAAAATGAAGCCTGCTCAGCTGAGAAATGAAAGGGCCGACTCAGCGAGCCATGACGTCACACTTACAACGTCTGCATCACGATCTGATTATATGAAAGCCGGCGTTGTGCCCCTGGCTAATCGGTGAGGTAAACTAACATTTTACGTGAAACTAACTACGAAGGTAGCGGAATATCTCGGAACAAAAAATAGACGAAGGTGTTATGTCGAAATTGCCGCAAAAGGTTAAATTTTTTTGATCGACAGCCTTTACGCTGCTTCTTCTGCTTGCTGCCATGTCATTGCCATCTTAAATTTCAAAACAAGTTCCGTTGCTAACACATACCACCAGCAATCGTACCCTGAAATCCCCTTCCGAAGTGTCAAGTAAACAAGAAAAAAAGGAAGTCCACGTCTGATTTTGGGCTGGCTTGATCAAGATTAACTAACAAATTTCGTAGTTTTAGCGTTTTCAGACCTTGTTTTTTCGTTACATTAACTGAAGTAATTGACCACACACAAAAAATACCTGAATTCGCACATTCATTCAGAAATGGAAGTGTTCTCTATTTTGGTGCCCAACAACTGGCTTCATGGGCACCAAAATTGGCAACACTTTCCTTAATGAATTTATATTTGATTAGGCTGTTGGCCGCTTCTTATTTCGATGAAATCATGGTAATATGAGGATTGTTTATGAAATTGTAATAAAAATATATTTATTTACATAACCAACGTTTCATTGAACAAATTAAGTACATTTTTCTAAAAATAATAGTCACTTTTAATAGTTTTCTATTTTCCTTATTTCAGAGCATGAGGTTTGGTTAGTTTGTAAACAACTTGGCCGACTAACCCGCCAACATCGCGCGCTCTACTTTATTCCCTCTCGTTGACCATATCTGCACTTAACATCAATTTATGAAAAAAAAAAGGAATTCCAGGAATTGTGGTATGCTAGTAACTTTAATCAATACAATATGGCCATGCCATGGAAGCAGAAGTGATGCTCTCAGTGATAGGATGTGGGAGAAACCAGACAATCTTTGCCCTCCAAAAACTATAAAATGTAAAACAGGTGGAATAATATTTTGTAATAATATCTAAATGAAGGGCTAAGGAGTAAAAAGGAGGTACTACCATGTTTATTAGAGTGTTTTCTTCATGGAAATAAATAACTACGTTATGGAAGGTTTGCACTGCCATTGCGCGCATGCAATTTGGTGTACCTGGTTTTTTAAACTTTTACCTGTGACAACAAATGGAATCATAATGCCCACAATCGCCATAATTGGTCAATATGGACGCGGCACATGGGTGTAAGATGGGGGGGGGTTTTCCTTAACAAACAACTCCGCATTAATTCTTAGTGCCAATTTATTGTGCCAACTACGGTCATACTAAAGCTTAAGTGTGCTCTTTTCAAACTTATGAATAATTAAGAGGGCTAATTTGCATACGAATTGTTTATTTTTAAAAAACGTCACTTTATGAGATAGAGATTCATACAGCTTATAACATGGACGTGGGTGATTTGTGTTGATAAGATTTGTTGCGGCATCCCCTTCTGTCGTGCACGACAGAAACTACTAAATCATCTCTTATCCATAAAGATGGCGTAGTTCTGCTTATAGCCGGAGAGGACATCCGGAGTTCAGCAAAATAGCTGGCAACGGCATAAGGTTTATCGTCGATAGAAATATCAAAACCAGAGGGCGCTCTACCGCAATGCATCATGGGATCGAAAAAGGGGCAATCAAAAGCTGGATTCCAAATGTAATGTAAAACGGTACTTGCCTTTTGGCAATGGGAACTCAAAAAAACTTGTAAAAATTTGGAGTTGCTATTACACAAAAATCAGCAAAAAGAATATAAAAGCTGTGGATTTATAGTATTATAAAATAATATCATCAAATGTTACTTTCCCTTCTCTCTAACGCTGTGTGTGATTTTGCTATATTTGTCACCTGTAAAGATTCTCAACAAACCTTTGCTCCTCACTAAGCCTTTTTACCCTACATCCCCGGCCTGGTCTAGGGAATCTTAACAGTTGTGCTCTCTCAACTCCTTTCCGCCGTCTTAGTCTTAGTTCGAAGTCCTTCTACCCATATGCTCCCTCATTATTGAACCACCTTCCAGATGATGTCGTCACTATTTCTTTCTTCTTTCTAGCTTTCATATCAGCTGTTCGGGCTCATTGTTGTTAGCCAGTTGTCCATGTTCATTAGTCTCGTCCTCCATGAGTTTTCAATGTTCCCTCTGTTTGTGTATATTGGTAGTTCCATTTAGGTATTTGGGCACCCCGCATTCTTAGTGTTTTGGTGCACTATTGGGGCTTCGCATGGCTACCGCCCCCGAATGTTTCCCCGACCGAATGTTATAAATAAGTATTACACCTTACGTAAAAGTAACACGTTTGCCATTGATGCCTCATTGACAGTGAACAGAAAACAAATGACATAATCGACGTGTTGTGGTGCTCTTGCCCCTTTTCGGCCCCATGATCCTTGCGGTTTCTATCTACGATAAACCTTATGGCACAACGTGCGTTAATTCGATTCGCGTGCACGCATAGTGTCATACGAGTGCAGTGAAACTTAAAGAAGCAATTTGCGCAGTTTGTTTTCACGGATTCGGGGATTCACTGGGCTTCCCCTGTTTCACCGCGATGTGAAGTCAGCCCGACTCCCGGCATTTCACTCAGGTGGGCCAATAAGCCGAAAATACCATTTTGTGGCGGGACGGAATTTGATAATGCATTTCGTTTTGCACCTCGTTACAGGTAACTGTGTAAATGTTGATGTTGATTAAGTAAAACAAGCAACTCACAAACTACATTCAGGCACACATTGAAGAAAACTCAAGGTCAAAACATGTTGCCATGGTACATATATTTATGGCACGCGCGGGGCGGTCAATATGATTTTGTATTTGAAAAAGAACATTTGCCTTATAATTATTATCAAAAAGTTATTGGATGGTGCATGAAATTTTAAAACATCAATATTAAGTTCAATATCATGATCTTTAATATCAAGTAAGAAATTTGGATCTTAACTTTTACTAATTAGAGATACGGCAAACTGTACTAACGACATGTCTGTCGACGGGGACGAATATGCGACGGGAGGACGGAATCAATTTCCTGCCTCAATTTAAATTTGGCAAAACATCAACTTTTTCATATAAAATTGCGTTTTACTCCACTTTGAGTTAATTAAAAGCCAAGGCAAATTAAAGCAACATTACCATATTTCAATTAACCATTATTTGCTGAACCATTTGTTTTAAATACATATACCAATTTCGTGCATTGTTTTGGGGCCTTGCATACACTACTATAACTCAAATACAATACTATGGCCAGCAGTTTGTTACTGGTAAGAGTCACACATGTTTCAATTCAAACTACAAAAAACTGACCCTGTGGTATCACATGTATTATTTAAAAGGAAAAATAGCCTGTTCTCTTTAACTGCATGTTCAAAGAGTTAATGCACCTCAGTTACAATGTTTCTACATCACTTTGCTCCTAGAAATTGAATGCAGTTCAATGATCATTATTTTACTGATAAATACAAACCATCACAAATCCAAACCAATCAACATATCAATCATTTATGCCAAAATTGTTCTTGTTCTGATGATAAATGAGTTGGCAACTAACTCATGGTGAAAGTAGCAACGATGAAATACTTAAAGCGAGTACAAAGGGCCAAAACGTACTGAAATAGTGCGGCAAATTTTGAGTAGCCCATTTCCTGAAATCGGGAAATTTCCTGAAAAATTTACATCCCTGCGTTGTTACAACAACAAATAACAATCTTTGTAGCTTGGGAATTTATTAACAAACCCGTTAAAGAACAAACTATTTTAGAAACGAGAGCATCAAGGATGCTGTGGCTTCCTCCAGGCGTGGCGTGATGAGTTGTGCAATGAGGTGAACCAAACCAATTAAGTGACAATTCCCATATCAACGTCCTTAACTGCATTTTTTCCACTTTTCACAAATCACGGTGCGGACCCCCTTTTGTTTTTTGGGGGAAATTGCCCTATATCTAACAAAAATAAAACGCTACACCTTTTTTGCTGGTGATCGTCAGTGTATGTAGTCTTTTTTCCAAAAGGATGTTTTGTAGGCCTATATTTTTTTTATTTTTTTTATTGTGTTTGATGTAAATCAAGTTTGGTTCCCAGTAGTATTCCAAAAACCTAAATGTAAAATGCCACTTTTTATTTTAATTTTTTCAAAAAATAACCACGGTCTTCCCAGAAATTGCTCAAATTGGCTAAATTGCGAGTCAAGACAGTTGCAAATCATACTTGATTGGTCCATTATTAGTTTAAAAACAAAATATTGATTTTGGATCACTTGTATATCTTATAAAATTGAAACATTCTATCATCTTTTTTTGTCTTAACATGCCAATCTCCTCATAAATAAAGAAAAAACAACAAAATACAGTAAAATGCTCCAAATTAAATGCAGTGGCCAACTACTGGCAACAAACTTGACATCCCCCTGCTTACGCCACTATTCCACACCACTGCTCCACCAACCATCACCTAACCCATTGAATCCGTATTCATCAATTACCTGACTACCCCCACCCATTCACCATCATCAACTCCACACACACCATGGAATACTGAGTTGTCCTTGTCAACCACTGATTTCAGTATGCTTCAACCAGGGGCAGCAAAACGCTACAACTAGACTACCTAATACAGTATAGGTTAAAAAACTA